>BMAO01022792.1:0-60333 GCA_019973975.1 Trichonephila clavata
GTATAAAATAAATCATTCTGATTAATTTCTTAAAAATGAGGCTTAGTGATCTACTAATAGTTCTTAAGAATATAAAACAGGGGGAGAAATTATAAACATGATGAGAATGCATAATTAGTGCAAAAGTAATTAATTAAAAGAAGTTGAAAATTATTCAGAATAAATGAGATAATAGTTGCACTTTAAATTAGTTAATTTTTTAGACATCTTTTAAAAGTAAATTGAAGTTTTTAAAGAGATTAACTAATTTTATCTGTTAATTTATGCATATTAAAATCGAATTCTACCCATTATTTTTAAAACTATTTCTAAAATATCATAGAGAAGAATTTTTTATTTGCCTGTGTAAGCTAAAACATTCTGTCTTTATGAATCAACACTTACTGTGCAACAAAGCACAATTCAATGATGTTACTATTAATTTAATATTGTTGAAAAAAATTGAACTCAGAGCTTTTTTAATATTTCTCTAAGCTTGAAATGTGTGTTTGTGTGTGTTTATGCGTGTGTGTTTGTGTGTGTGTAAATGCACAATATAAGACAAATAATCAAAATAATACAATAGATTGGAAGGAAAGATACCAAATAAAATATGAATAATATACAAATTTAAATGAAAGTGTAAGTTTTGGACTGAATTGTGAGTTGAACCGGTTAATGGTCTCAATTCATGACGTTCACATGATAAAGTCAATCACGTATTCGTGACGTGATTCAAAACTGACATTAAACCAACTTGTTCATGTACTTGTTCAATTTGTGAAATTTAGATATATCTTAAATTTCACATTTTCGGGGGAAAATGCTCAAATATAATAAACAAAAATCATTAGAAAGATTTTAGCTATCCGAATGGTTACGACAAATTTTTTAAAAAATTGAGATATGAGGATTTTTTTGTGTGTTTTTAGATTTGTTTAGACATTTTAAGAAAAAATAAATAAAATTAGTTTATGAATAAATTTTTAATTTTTCAATTCTGATGTGTTGCTATGTTATTCAGTTTTGAATTGACCTTCAGGATAAGAGATACTTTAATTTTTACAAAAACTAGAACACTTTGTCTTAGTTATTATATGAAATTGCTTAAAAAAGCAGTGATTATATTCACATAAGGGACTGTAAATTTTGTAATAAAACAGTGATTGATAAATCTGAAGATTAAAATATTTCTACTATTATACAGAACCTACATCAAAAATTTCAGCTTATTATTTTCAAAACCTTTTTAGCAATCACATGCCCCATCTGAGTATTTTCAGGAAAACACATTTCGAGTAAAACGGGTTTCAATGTATGACATCTTGCTTAAATTAATGGAATCTACTTTTACCAAAACATTTGTATTTTTTTTTCTAGTGAACCGAAAATAATAAACTTGGTATTTTTATAAAGCTAATAAGATTTCCTATAAAATAAAATCATAAAATTCTGTTCCAATTCTTGGCAAAATTCACAAATTTAGGGCAGTCGGTTACCTTATAGTGAAAAATATCTTATTAGTTTGTATACTTTTAAATAATATAAGAGCGTATTATTGCTAATAAATATGTATGAAATAAAAGATATTTCTATGTGCAACGAGAATAAGTTGGCTACAACGAAAATCACGAACTGTGATTAGCTGGGAATGCATGATTGCATTTATCGTATGATTATGACACCACAAAAATTCATGAATTAATTGGCTTGAAACACGTGTTTATCATTATCACGTGACTATGACGTCACATGAATTTAGTCCATTGTGATGCCAACCTAACTTATGTGGAAGCATGTTTATATACGCAAATAAACATATCTCACAAATAACAGAAAATATATTCTCTCCAGTAAATCAACCGAAAGAAATGATGGTAAATTCGAAAAATCGTATTTTATAATCGCAATTCAAAAATTTATTTCATAAAAACGTGGAAACTACTCCTTCGCCTCTCCTTAAGTTCCAAAGGGATGCTTTACGCATTTGACAGATTAGTTTTCTGTGGAGCCGATGTGGAAACGCATAGACATCATTCAGAGATATCGAAGGGAGAGTAATCTTCAATCCGAAATCACCTCAGATACGTTATCTTGATTACATTTTAGATAGACTACCGTGGCTCGAATATGATCATAGCACTTCAGAAATGATTCTGGTACTGCATTTATTTCTATATCAACTCTATTACGTGGCTATTTAGATAATGTACTAAAGAGAATGGATCCTATTTTATATAATGGAAGGATATTTAAAGAAATGATAAATTGGCCGGTAAGGTTGTTTAAAATGTGATATGGTTCAGAAAATATTTAATGAATGTACAATAATACCCCAAATTTATACGCAATAGGTGGGACTGAGTTTTAACTGCGTAAGTCGTATTCGCTTATGTCGGGGTATAATTCAGCATGTAAATACACATAAATTATTTTAGTTGGGGCCAAGACGAAAGAAAACAATGCTTTAAAAAATAAGGTTTAATAAAATCATAAATAACACAAATTGTGATTGATCTATACACGTTCTTCCCCTAACCCTCTTGGGAAATATTTGGGGCTATGAAAAATAACAACCTTCTCTTAAGAAGAAAACGTGATATGCAAATTATTTTTCTTATATATAGTTCAGGTTTTCTTGCTAGAAAGAGTTAGAAGGTTAGTTAGTTAAAGCATGACAAAGTTAGATGATAAGTAGAAGAGATATTCGGAAGAGAAGTGTGATATAATAGTAAGTCCGTGTGAGAGAAGAAAGATTAGAAGTTGAAATTATAAAGATATTGAAAGGATTTCGCAGTTAAAGGATCTAAATAAGACTATCTATACAGTTTCAGGTAGTAGTGACATTTATAGTTAGTTTTGATATTTAAATTATTAAGTAGTCTATGTGACAATTACATATCTACCGTTTAAAGCAATATTAAGGTAGAAGATTAATTAATACAAAGTGGATACATTAGTAGAAGTATTTTCCAAAAACGCGACTCTTGCCTCCTTACCTCTGTTAGCTAATCGGATGCACCCTATTTATTCTGATTCATTGATTTGTTTTTGAGTTATTAAAGTACTGAATAAATAATTGGAAATTATCATGTCGAATCATCCTTCACTTTCTCCTACACCTTTAGCCGGGTCACAGGGTAGACGAGAGTATTACAAAATGCAAAATTTCAAACCGAAGTTATTTTGATGTATAAGGTTTGATAAAATCTAATAATATTTTACCGGCTCAGTGATTTTTCTTTTGTCCTCGTAGCATGCTAATAACTTTTGCATTCCTTGTTTTGTTGAAAAAATACGCTCTTCGTTGTAGTCTATATTTTCAAAAAATTTTGATTCTTTTTCAATTAAACTGAGATCTTCTGTCAAATTTCCAACCGTCACTTGATCTTCTGATTGAGCTGGGTCTAAAGACTCAAGTTTTTCAATGTCTTGCTCTTGCTCATGCATTTTTATGAGCTCACCAATTGTCAGTTCCTAATTGTGGAAATCCAACATTCTTGAAGGCCATCACTATCGAGTTCAAAATTTATTTTCCTGACAAAATCGACAACTTCTTCAATCAAATTATCAATTTCATCAAGTTCTGGGACTGATTCCATCCGAGCTCCAGTGATGGGGAAAAAAGGGGGGAAAAGAGGAATCGACGAGATTTGAAAATCGCGTAACTCCGAATTCGCGTAAGTAGCGGAAGGTATTACTGTAGGTGATAATAAAGCTTTCATATATACCCATCCTTCCGAAATACGATATTTTCCTTTGAGTATCAGAAAAATTATTCTTAAGGCTTTGGAATGCAATAAAATGATTTTGACAGTGTTTGTGAAGGATTTACTTATTTAGAAGAATGATTTGCTAATTTGTACCTTTTCTTTTCTTCCAATACACCTCATACGCGTACCTAGTATGTCAAAATGGTATCGCTGTGGAGTGAATCTCATAACTTTTAATCGGAAGTTTAGGGGTTTAGACGTACCGATTTACATTAGATATATTTTTGTTTATTTCAGATTTATCTTTATATTTTCTCAACTAAAAATAAACACAAATAAAATGTGATTTTCGATCCTATTAGTTAAATTACCTTTTCTGGCTTTATTTTGAGGAATAAATGTTTGAAATTTTTACACAATGTAATTGGAAATGCATACATTCAATTCGCTAATGTTCAAGAAATGTTATTTACGAGCTGTTTTAAAAATGAAAAGTATGATTTAATCATCTAAACGGTTTTTTTTTCTGCTTCTAATGTTTCTATTCTTTAACACTTAGAGTCGAGAAAATTTGCTATATTATTTTCTTCAAAAAACTGCAAATGTACAAGAAAAAAAAATGTTTAGTTACATGTGTTTCTAAACATTCTGTTGGTGCATTGTGCATTTTAATGAATGGAGTTAAATGAATGGAGTCATGTAAAAAATAAAGTATGTTTTCTCAGTTATTCGTGCAATTCATCGTTTCACAAACAGTGGGGCACCCACTAGGGGAGCGTGATTGCCCAACTTGGGAGGACACGAGTATATCAAAATCTGAAAACAAAAGATTATTAAATAAGATATTATTCCCTGAAAGGAAGCAAAACTAAAAATATTCCGATATATTTAAAAGTTAAGTACACATTTATACTAATGTGATACACTTATAAATATTTCAGTACTGCACATGTATTTGATAATTAATTTAAAAATACAAAGATAAGAACAAGTTTAATAATTACCAGTGACCCCCATGGGAGTGCCATACATAAAATTATACACAAAATTTAGTGCTTATCTTCATAATTTGTATGGTTTATAATTAAAGTCGTATAGTAGCCTTAGTATCTAAGTACATTGCTACGTTTTCACATCACACATCTGAAAAATCGGCTTCTTTTTGTGAATAGGATAACAGCTTTCCGATGTACACATGCACCCCTAAATATTTCGGGGTTCTGTCTCCAGTCATAACCCTGCCAACCTTTGTCCACGAGCAGGGTGTGATTCGAAAAGTCAAAAAGACACCGCCCCACACCCGAAGAGAGCAGAAAGGAATCCGTTGGAAAACATTGAAGAGAACGGTTGTGGATTCCTCCCTCAGAAATATCGTATTCTGAACCGTAAGGAAATAAACAATAATTTGAATTACTTTAATGTAAATGTATATACTGTAATTAATATCTGTGAAGTAAATAAACCAAAAAATTAAAATCCTAACTCTCACGCTACCATTAATTTTCTGTAACGTCACAACATTATTATTGAATTCATTACATTGTTATTGTATGGAAGGGCGAGGGTGATAAAAATTATGATTGAAAATTGGGTCGCAACTATTGAAAGTTTGAGAAGCACGATGCAATTGCGTAAAAGATAGCTTCAAAAGTACTGACTGTACTTCTTTTCCTATATTTAATGTGAACGCGCTAGTCGAGTAGCCATGGTCATGAACTTATGGTTAGTATTATTCTTGTCGATCTCATGTTCGAGTCTTGTTGCGATTGACATCCGCAGTATAGAACGGTTGATGCACTTAACCTCTTAAATGCCGATCAGTTGTTAAGCCATTCCTCTCGCCAGTGCCACCGTTTTTTCCATATAAGCACGTGTATGCGGTGTATTTTTTTTAACATTTATAAACCCCATGCAACACGCAATGTATAACACGGGGGCATACAACACAGACAGAAGAAAGGATTACAACACAAACATCCATGCCTTCTCCGGGATTCGAACCCAGTCCCTACGGCACCGCAGTCAGCTTCACTGATCACTATACTGGATGGGCGGCTATGCGGTGTATTGGGGAAGGGGGGAAATTCTCTCGAAAATAAGTAAACTTTTCACAAACGCTGTGAAATTTAATTTATTGCATTTCCACATAGTTTTACTGCTAGGAAATCATACGTATTTTGAAATGACGCATATATACGTCAGAGGTACCCTAAGCACCGGCTGAGCTGGATGGAGGATATATACGCTGGTGGCAGTTAAGAGGTTAAATCTAAAAAGCTCTCACTTCTGATGAGGATGAGGTGTGCATATTTGGAGAGTGTCATGTCAGTTCAACTCTCATACTGGATCGTGGTCTGGAACTATGAAGTGCACCGCCAATATTCCTTTTGAAGTTTCAAAGTGCGATGTATAACATATACTATACTTAAAATAAGAAGCCCAGTGGTCGAGTAGTAGGCATCGCGCTTCCACTCTACAGGTCCGGGGTTCTATCCTCGGACTGGGCAAGGAAGACTCAGCCTTACATCCCTTCAGTGGGTCGATAAATGAGTATCAAGCTTGTTTGGTGACTAAACACTGGGGTTTTGGCTTCAGATTAACCATCTGATCGGAACATTTGCTTATGCACCTCAGCGTCCAAAAAGGTCACGTATTGTGAATACGGGAAATTTTAAGAATTATCATTCCCTCCTTAATTTAAAAGATAATTGTTTAAAACATAATTGTTCTCCATGAAGTATACAGCTATGGAAAATTTAATGAGAATTTACAACCCTTAGTTATAACACCTTATAGTGAATTAAGAAATTATAATAAGCAGGAGGTAATCTAAAATAAGAGTATTATGATTTAAGTGAGATTATCAGGCTATTTATTGTTATAAAATATTAAAAGTATTAATAATTAAAAGAGTGAAACTATTCACATTAAAACGTTAGGGAATTTAACAATTTGTTTTATTTTCTCAATGCATTGAATTCAATAATACTATACTTTGTGACGCTAAATCTACAATATGACTTAAACCCTTTAAGTGCCACCGGTATATATATACGTCTCACTCAACCAGTGCGTTAAATGTCTGGACGTATATATACGTCTTTCCAAAGTACAATCTTTTTTGTGCACTGTTGCCCATAAAATTATTTCGAAGGCTGTGGGATGCAATAAAATGATCTTGACTGTGTTTGCGAAGGATTTAATTATTTCAGAGGACTTGCTTATTTATTCCTCCTCTCCCCCCACCCAATACATCACATACGTGCGCCTACATGGAAAACGGAGGCATTGGGAAGGGAATTGCGTAAATTTTAATCAGCAATTAAGAGTTTATATATAAACCGTACCAATTATCAAAATAAGTGTGAATTTTATATATAACAAGCCCACTGGGTCACTGGTAATTATTAAACGTTCTTAACTTCGTATTGTTAAATTAATTATAAAATACATTGTGCAGTACTATACATTTAGAACTGTATTATATCAGTGTAAATGTTAATTTTATTTTTTATTATGTCAGAATGTACTTTTTGTTTACTTTCAGTAAGTTCATAATTTTTTGAAATAATCTTTTGTTTTTAGCTTTTCAATACAGTTATCACGCCCCACAGTTTGAGAAACACTGCCTTAAAGCGACATTATAAAGCAATGCGAGAGCTGTTGCCACCGAACTCGTAATTTTGACTCTCAGTCAAGTACCGAGGATAATACCGGGGCAGGTACCCTATTAAGACTTCTACACCACGCCAACATGTAAAGTTTATTGAATAAATGTTTTTATCAAAAAAAGTTTTTTTTATGTATTAATAATTAAAATTCTATATTACACGTTAATAAATTATTTACTAAAGCCTTTTTATAAAACAGATTTCATGATGTTAGCGTTGATCAAGGATATTGTTTACTAAATTTTACTGTTATGTAAGAAGTTTTTAACAATAATAATTCTTTAAAAAAATCAAATAGTGTGATCAATATAAACTCGACATTTTAACAAATTTTTTTCCCCGTTTCGATATTTTGCAGATAGTAAAAGCAGTAAATCTTCGATTAAACCACAAAGGCTTTTCTGAAAATTTATAATGGTATTAAAGCAGGGGAAAAAAGAAGACAAACAGGAAGTATTGAGTTATTACGATAATAGAGCTTGACATAAATGGACCTTTGAACACTTCGGAAAATCCTTTACGATCCTCTTACAGAAATTACAATTAAGTTATCACTTGAGTCTCCCAGAAAATGCTTTTAAGATCACCATCCAGTGTTCGCAAAAAATAGATCCGAATATTGAATGATTTTTTTTCTCTGTTGTTCCCTAAGTAAAAGTGCTGCAAATTTGATAAAGTACTGAATTAAAAGTTAAGTAATTTTTCACCTTGTTTGTCTTGGCACCATAGAATTTGATTTCTGATAAAAATGTACTGAGAATCTCTAGACTTTTTCTTTTTGATTATGAAAATCATCAGCAATACATTTTAAGCAGATTCCATCTATTAATAATTACAAACTCTTATTTCAAGTTCTTTGGGTTATAGGTGATTTTAAAATAAAACTGTTTACATTATTTAGAAGCTTTTGGAAACAATACTTTTTTTTTTCGTGAAGCTGGTTACAATGCTTGACTTAAGTTGGAGTCTTAAATACAGGGTAAGTGCAAATGATGTACCAGATTTTTAAAAAAAATTATATTTTCGAAATTATTGCATATACAGGGTGGTCCTGAATTCATGGTACAAACTTTAGAGGAAGGTACAGGGCATTGTAAAAATCATTTATTGTACAGAAATGTATGGGTATAAGTGACGCAGAGGCACAAACACAAAAAAATATGTCATAAAAAGAAAGACAAAGTAATTATTAAAAGCGTCGTGGACATCTGTAATATTTACAATAACTGTTCAAAATTGCGTCCACCGGTATTGATACATGCATGACAGCGTCGGTGGAGAGATTGGCGTACACGTTCAAAGATGCCATGTATTTCAAGCACACGTGCAGCAGCTTCGGATATTCGAGCAACGAGATACTCGTCTGAGTAGAATGACTGAGTTGAAGTCAAGACATAAACAAGATTCTTTAGAGGCCCCCATAAAAAGTAATCGAGCCTCGATAAATCGGGAGATCGGGGTGGCCAAGGAATCGGGCAACCACGCACAATCCATCGCGCCCTAAACGTGGCATTCAGGTAATTATGCACATCGCTGAAAGATTATGTGATTCGGCATTCGTCAATCGGAAACTGCACGATACATTCATAGCGCAGCTCTGCCGTTACAATTCGCACGGCTGTTCGAAATCGTAACAGCAGATTGTAACGAAATTGTAACGACACGACTGTTTAATTGATGCATGTTCCCCCATATATGGGGGAACATGTCATAATTAAAGGAATTTCTGTAACATTAAATTTGTTATATATTTTCATATTAAAAAGATAATTAACTTGTATACATCCAATTAAATATTGAAAAATAAAGTGTGTTTTTTCGTCGTCTTGTCATTTCAATTTTCAATGTACTAATCCAAAATTCCTTAAATGTGGCAAAATTTCCCCCGATTTGCCTTATATATAAAACTTGTTTATATAAAGTAATATGAAAAAAATTATTGCTTTAACTACATTCAAGGAATTACGTTAAATTTCTTTTCAGAAAATAGAAAGCATAGCTATGTTTGCAATGTAATTGATAATACATTATATAAATTATTTGTTATAATTAAAGTATTAGCCTTAAAATGTTAATAAAAGAAATTTTTACCATGCTATTCTTTGGTAAAAATTCCCTGAATCATAATTATGAATAAACTATTATATTATACCTCCAATCTATAGCTTTTACAGTTTCAAATATTAAAATTTGGACTAATATACGTCATTTACATCTTTCGAGGTTGATAAAATTCATAAAACAGTACTTAAAATACCTTAAAGAAACAAATTTATTTTTTTTTCTTGACTACTCGTTTAAAAAATGATAAAATCATTTTTTTTTCGAAGAGTAGGTTTTTTTGCTCATTTATTTTTAAAAAGAAATTATCCTCATTGAGAAATTACCATGCATGTAAAATAAATCAAGACTAAGCATCCAATCCATCTTCATGAAGGAAAAAAAAGGATGAAAAGTTAATTGAGCGATAAATTTCTCTTTAGTGAAATAATGGAGGAGCATGAACATTGTAACTAATCTTGCATTGTTTGGTGAAGTAGGTATATGAGTCTATTTTTATTCTAAAGTAGGTGCTTATGTAGTTTGATTTGAATGTATGTATTCCATTTTCAATAATCTTCATAAGGCAATAAATAAAATAATTTTATGGATAAATAATAAATATAAATGTTAAAAAAATGTGTATGGGCTTATGACAAAACAATTAAAGTGAAAACTTCTGATTTATTCTGAACAAGAGAATCCAGTTGTTCGGATGTACTGCGTTTCCTTTAACGACATTTTCGCATGTGATTATTATATGTAGTTCCCCTTTTCGTGTCCAATCATCGGTGGATTTGTTTGTATCATCCATTTCATGTAAAGGTCAACTTTTAAATAATAATGCATTCTTATATATTTATATATGAATATAGACGATTTAAATGTCAACTAGTCTAATTATTTAAAAATATTTATATGCAAATTATTTACGTAGACTTCATATATGTGATAAATATATTTATATGGTACTTACGTACCATCATAACATGCCAACGCTCAAGATAACTTGTCAAGTTGGCAACATTGATTTACCATGTGTCGTACCCGCTGAATTGGTGACCATGTGCTTCCTTTTGTATAATGTCGCCAACACCGTTGCCATAATTACCGCTTATATAACTTATATAATATGCTATGTAAGGTTAGGAAAAAGCCTGTTTACTTTTCTTAAAATTATCTAAGTAAACAAAAGGAGAGGATTCGTACTTTTTTACAATTAATGTTTTTATTTTCTCGTAAGTTGTCATCACTAATATAAACCAAAATATTGGCAACTTTCATGCCAATTAACTTCATTAACACTTCAGATTTTAATACTCTTGGCAAATTTTTGGGCTTAAATATGCTCTTTTTATTGAATCAAAAAGTAGATTCCCTGTGTTTCGTTTCTTCTTATCTTCAATTTCTTTACAAAAATAATTTTTTTCCAATTAATTTCGCTTGCGCTCATTTCTTGTTCATTTGCTGTAGTTGAATGGGAGTGGTCTGCATCACAGTTATATTTAAATAAAGAAAATGTAACTTCACGGGAAAAAGTGTGCATGAAGTTTGACATCTTTGACAAGTACGAACATTTACAATATCTTTTCCAATACCGTACATAAATTTTTACATGCAACTGATGCGTTGCTTCCTTTTTGGAATTCATACAAAATGCAGTGTCGTAAATGCACTTTATCTACTGACGTGTTTTTCACTTTAAATATCACAAGTAAATGATGAACGGTAAAAAAAAGACTCCTTTTATATTATACAGCAGCTAAAAAAAAAAAAAAATCCGAATGACTCACTAGCCATATGTTTTTTTTTTATTTACAAGAAAAATCACCTGCCTATTTAAAATACGACAGAACTTTCCCTCCAACCCATTATATATAGAACAAGTTCAGAACCGCATTAGCTAGTTTTTATGACCGCGAAGCTATGGTGTGAGGAGCAAAAGAAGTAGTGACTTGAATCTTTATTAATGTTGCATTTTTAAGCAACGTGATGGATATCAGCAATGAACTACATAATTTTAAATTATGTTCAAGTAACGATGATGATACCTGCCTTGGCATCTGCCTCTTTAGAATTTCACATCAAGTCAGTGAGACAACTTTAAGCGGTTGATTCCTGCACCACTCTTCGCCGGTTCTTGCAAAATTGTGACAACATCTTCCACCACGACTGGTTTTCATGCTTTGCCTCGTTTCTTCTTGAATGAACTGGTCTATTCGAATTTTCTATCACTTTCTGCTGATCATACCAGGTCAATATACAACATTTTATGTTCATTAAGGTCTGAAACCTTCTGATATTTGCTAAAGCATAATAATCCTTCTATTAGAAAAACTTCATGAATGGACTACGATACTTCTTTGTCACGATAAAGCATTTAGGCAAAGTGCTATGTGTGCCACTGGATTAGCTGGGTATATATATTAGAGAATTTAGATAATATTAGAGGATTACTTGTCCTTTTTAAAGAAAATTAATAAGAATTTAAATTTAATAAGGGTTTAAATTCAAGAGTAACATTAAAATTTTTAATTAATATGAGGTAGCAAAATTTTACTAGAGATTGAATTCTAGAGAAATCTATTTCAGAGGTAGAAATTAGCTTGAACCAGCAGAAATTGAGCAGAAAATTAACTTCCATTCCCTCGGCCTATGGGAGCCGGAGGATGTTTGTGTGTCTGACCAATGGGATTACAGCTATTCATGATTATATTTGACTGAGAAAAAGTCTAAATCTTTTCTCCCTTGTGGCGAGAAGGAGCTCTCCCATTGTTGACCTGCATTTTTATGACAGCTATGGTGCTCCTGTCACACATGTTAATTTCCATGTCTTTTCTCTAACAGCGCCATCTATCGGCATACTTTGGAACTAATTAGTTTTGTTTTGTCAAACAAAATTCCGACTCCTCACAATTGTTCGAATAAAATGTTAAGTAATTCCGACCGGTAGTTTTAAAGTCAGAACATTTTGAAATCAACGTTAATTATAAACTCTTTGTATATGCGAAACAAGGCAATCATTTCACTACAACTATCACTGTAACTCTTGAACAAAAAATCTTTTCATTTTATGTAAAGCATTTCTTGATATACAGATTTTCACATGAAGTTAAAATAACAGTATTTAATATTATGATAAACTACGACAAACATCACTATATTTAAATGATCAACATTTTTTTCATTAAAAGACTTTATTGTGTAGCAATAAACATTCCATAACACATATACATATACAGAAATTCAATATAATACACATATATAAATATTTTGGACTACAAATAACTTATTTTTCACAGTGAGCATGAGCATCAACATATGATTATGTGCTTTCTTTTAATTGCATCTTGCGGAACAGTATTTGTTTCTCACAGTAGGGTCTCGATTAAGAAAGAACTGCCTTTATAATTATTAAAATAACTTTTTTTATATTTATTTTATTTAGTTTACATTGCTACATTTTTGAGCGAACTAATTTAATAGTAAGTTTAAATGCTCATAATAATTAGTATCTCCTTTTACAAGCAATGAAGCATTAGTACATCAAGATGCAAACAAAATCTATTATGAAGATTCAACAGTTAAAAATTGAATAAAATTTTGTATTTTTTTTTAAAAAAATAATTACAATTACAAAATAAAGATTACCAATTATACATTTTTATATATTTTGGTCAATGAGTATTTGTTTTTAGCAAAACAAAATTTTCGGTACTTTTTTGTTTCGCCGAAGTAAGCGATAAAGTAGCCAAAAATGCAAAAACCGACGCCAAACGGAATAATCCCTCTGGTAACCTTTTACTACCGCATTTACAAAGTAAAAAAGACGTGATCTTTTCTTACCAGTAACCTCTTTTTCATAATATATCATAAATGGATAAAAAACCAGTGAGAAGTAATATTTATTGATATTTTTTTAATGTGTATTTTGTGTGTTGCTGCCAATAACGCCAAATTGGCGAGATCTGAGCCGGCAAAACGACTA
The DNA here is from genome assembly GCA_019973975.1 of Trichonephila clavata. Lineage (NCBI taxonomy): Eukaryota > Metazoa > Arthropoda > Arachnida > Araneae > Nephilidae > Trichonephila > Trichonephila clavata. The sequence continues at coordinate 13,392 of BMAO01022792.1, forward strand.
AGTACCAAACTTATTTATATAAAATTTAACATGGTGTTTTTATGAATATTTCCTTTATAATGCCTCAACAATATTTTCCATAAATAATATTTATTATGAAACACACTAATTTTTTTTAATAAGAAAGGCTTAAGACTTTTATTTCAACTCTATGAAAATTATCCGAACCATTAACTAAAATTATTTTCTGTTTGAGAAAACCTATATATATATATAACTAACAAAATATAGCACTGATCTTTCACTTTTAATCGAGATACTACTGCATTTGATTCAGTAATTATTTAATTAATGAACTAGACAAACTTTGAGGCCCTCTATTAAGATATTCAGCGATTACATATTACATAATTGAATAGTTATATATTCACAGAACCAAAAAAAATGTTATGAGAAATTCACATCTATTTGTTTGGAGTACTTAAATACATACAGCTATAAGAAATCCAACAACACACATTTTTCTCATATCAATGTTTTCTAACCAACACTTTATAGTTCAATCATTTTTTCATGGTTAGGAAATGACAACAATACATGGGTGGTTATCACACATAAGGGCACTTTGGTTCAAGGAGAAACAGTTAAAGAAATACATGAGCACATTTATGAGTTGCATACTGTTAAAGTGAAAATATATACAAAACACTTTTCGAACACATGTATCGATAAACAATGCAATACATATATATGCTGCTACAATATATACTTGATGTGTCTTAAAATACACATTATTATACATAAAGCGATTCATACACAGCATTGTTTGAAACTTTACAAAGCATGATTGGATTTTTACTGAAATGTTTCTTCAAAATGGGTGTTCTGCTTGAGTGCTTTTTTATGACTGTTGAATATGCAAAAAGTGCATTAACACTTGCTTAAGCCTCCATACATACCAAAATAAAAATGATAATTTTAATTTTTCATTTTTTACGGATAAACACTATATATGGAAAGTCCCATATGGAATATTATGTATGAAAAAATATAATATTTTTATAATATGATATGGAAATTTATTATGTTAAACATGATATTTTGTAATGTAAAGGAAATTTAATAATTTAATTTCTTTTTGTATAAGTAATAGTCAGCTTTGTAATTCAATTCTTTGTTGCGGTAACTTCTTTTTTACTCTTACATTTAGTTTGTGTAAGTATTAGTTAAATTATGTTTAAAACATAAAAAGGTAATTTCCGAGTCATTTTGCATATTTAATTTTGTAGTTAACATGTTTAATACTAACTTTTAAGCTGGTTGTTTTGTCTAGTTATTTATAGTACAGGATTTGGGGAAGTTTAATGAGATCTGATATGGCCATGTATAACTTTTTTCCTTTCGTGAACTAGCTGTAACCGGTCATAACTAATTAACTTATACCAAATCTGCATGATCTGTTTGTTATATTTATGTTGGATACGGGTTTTTCAATTATTTTAGTAAAACTACTTTAAATTTAATCATTATAAGTATTTATTTTCTATAAACTATTATAATAGCGTTTATTTTTTTTTAAAAAACTTTCAACTGTGGGGAAAGGGACGCATTTTTCCTTTATGTATACAAAATTTGATTTTAGCAATTAATTAAAAAGTGTTTTCTTTAATTTGAAATCATTTACATTATTTAATGTATAATCCAGCGTATAACGCGCAGCTATACTTTCAAACCAGCTTTTAACCCCTAAGCGGCCAATTTCTTCACCCAGCATGTTCCAAAGAAGACATATTTTTTATTGCATATGACTAAGCATAATATTTAACAAAATGCGAAAATGGAAAAATTTTGTTTTAAAATAATCCTAAATGTTTGCTTTTTATAAGTACACCCAGCATTCTACGAACAATGTTTCATATCAGTTAAAAGAATTTTTCTGACATACAAAAAAATTCATGTTCGTACTTTTTTTTCAAATGGTTGAGGATTTTGTGTGCGAATGCATATACTATATATGCACATACGGTTCGAAGCACGGTGTAATACTAAGTCTTAAATTGCAATGGGGACCGATATAATGTCGACTTTTTTGGATTATCTTTTCATTCATCGTTTCTTCTCAAGCACCAAATTTCATATTCACTTGTCCATCCCTGTTCTTTAACGAATATTTTCAAAAATCTAAATTCCTACCTTCAATGAAAAATCCTCACCTGTACCACAAAGAAAATCCGAGATGAGAAGTATTTCAACACCATGGACAAACTGCATTTCTTAAGAACAACAGCACAAATAATTACACTATAAGAATTAAAAATATGATCAAATCAAGGACAGAATGAAAAAAAATATTAATGTCTGTACAGCGTACAAGCAAACTAGTTGTTGTTAGCTTAAGGTAGTCCGTATGGTGTACTGGCAAACCAGTTAAGAAGTTAAATTTTAGATACATCCGCCGTTTATTGTGCACCTTCTTTTTGAAGATATCTGAAATGTACATGAGCAATGTCTTTATCTTTTGAAGCCTAGAGATAGTCTATGAATGGATAATTAAATGCTGGAATGAAAGTAAACCTGACATAATTAAAATGTTCTTCAAATTAATGTAGCATTTCTCACTATCTAAGGGGAATTGAGGAAGACTATTTATTTACAGATCAGAGTAACAATGATGGTAAAGATGAATCAGAATTCCATGATATGTCTGTAAATGTAACGGAAGACGAATAACATGATTTTTTTCATGTTATCAAATGAATAATGTTCATATTTGTGTTTCCTTTCTTTTAAATAAACAGTATTTAGTTATATGTAGAAATCTAATTTTTATTGCTCATATTTCCTTTATTTTATAACTATCATTTTTATATAATTTAATAACGCACACTCGTAAATTTCGGTCTTATTTTTTATGTTAAAAGTGCGCGTTATACACCGAATTATTCGATATATTGACTTATATGTTATTTATATCATCATAAATTTTAAAAACAATTTTTTAAAAAATTCTTTTTGATAATTTATTAAATTAGTCACCTTAAAAAAATTTATTTGAGAATCAAATAGCAACGAAACTGTATTATGTAACCTTTTTCGATTTATCAAGGTTTCACTTAAAACTACTGTAAATAATTTTGGTTTTGTTTACAAATAAATTTAATTAAGAAAAGAAATAAGAAGAACACATTAATTTTTCTATTATTCGAGCAAAAATTCTTTTTTAAAAGTCAATATAAAAAATATAATCGTATTTATGAAACCTGTGATAATTTAATTTACGCAGTTTTGATCCAAACTTTTAAAGCAACGGGTACAGTGAAGGATTAATATTTAACTTCTACCCAGATAAATTAATCACACAGATGCGCTACCCTCCACTTCAGAAATTAGTCTTTTAAGTTACCTAATTATTAATATTAAATTTCTGAATACGCCACTATTCATAAGGCCCTCCACCCATTTTTAATCCCTTCTAATTAATTCACGAAGTTTAAATTAAACTTTCGCTAGAGATTACCTTAATCATCTTCCTCCAAAAAGACTAATCAAGAATTCTTTGATGCTGATTAAAATAAACACCCAAAATCGATATGCAATCCCAGTCGTCATCGATTACATCGGCCATTTGAACTTTAATCTATTCCAAATAACCAACTTCGCGAGTGATTAAAACCTGATTGGCTCTTCGGTAAATACATCTTCATAACACGTTAATGTCCCCGAGAACGTATTAGTTTAGTTCCAGGTCTTCCTAAATCTGAGATTTGTGAAATTCAGATTAATAAGAGTCGTATCAGACCTGGGGAAATTTGGCATCTTTCTGCTTGGCTTCACATACGCCAAACCCAAGATGAGATCTCATGAATTTAAATTTGGCCAGGCGTGTCTTTAGCGCTGAAGTGAGAGTCAGAGGTGATGCGCCTTCAGATTCATGATCTGGTTTATGTCGACTTTATTTTAGAAAGGAAATGAAGAATTCTCTAGGTGTTTATGTAAAGTTTGTGAAATGAGTTTCAAGATGTTTTTTCCGCTCCAGTGTTTGTTCTATTTTAGATAGCTTTGAAAACATTTTTGGCAGAAAATATTTTTTATGTAAATAGGAATTGTTCTTGGGTGCAGCAAGCTATGTATCATGGCCAAATTATGTTTTATTATTAGATAAAAAAAAACCCAGTTTGAAAGAAATAGAAAGATTTACTCAAATTTGCGTCTAAAATTATAGATATAATTAATTTGAGGGTGTGTTTTCAGTAATATACATGTAAACTCAAAATATCTAGAAATCATCTTTATTTTTGTAAAATAAAACTCTTCGAGAAATATAATTATACTTATTTAAATGAGAATAACTGAAAAATATCTAGTGATTTCAACTACATTTGGCGAATATTTTAAATATTTGTTTAAATAAAAATAAATAAACATCTAAAGTTCATAGAACAAACTGAAAGGTTTTCAAATTTTTTTATTCAAAAATTATTTATATTAATTATGCTCAAAAGTCCTTAAAAATGGATACTATTAGCAAATTGTTTGTTTTAAAATGTAATTCTTGCAAATAAAATGCTTCAGATTTGTTAAAAAAAGAGTAAATGTAATTAAATAATGCATATAATTAATTATATTTCTATTTATGAAAATCAAATAGCTTATTATTTAGTTTCATTTAATGTGATGATGCTATAAAGACTAAATCCAGCGCATTTTAATACCTTTACACAGAGTGTATAATGTAATTGAATTTGTATTTTATTATTTATAAATTAATTTACTGTTTAATTGGTTATTTGTAAATTAATTTATTATTTAATTTATTTATTAATATTTTTTGACAGCTATTTTATTTAAGGAAAAATAGCTCCAATTTCTTTAGGTGTTTTGTAGATTATACCCGGTTTTCCCTTTAAACCCTCTCAAAATCTGTACACAAATTTGACTAAATATGCTTAATTCAGTTAAAGTTTAAAAATCAAATATTTATGAAAAATAAGTGCAAAATTTTCTTAGGTGGTTTTATAGAAAATATTAAGTTTTGTTATGAAATGTTGGAAAGAATAACATGAAGTGTCAGAGTTATGACAAAACTATTTAATTAGATTACCAGATCTGCATTAATATTCCCACATAAGCTTATAAAATAATAGCAATCATTTCTAAATCATTCAGTTATTTGCAAATGTGAAACGACAACGTAATCAAAGTCCAAACCTTATTATATAAATGTAAAATGTGCATTTTGTTTGTGTATTATGTAATATTAAAAGGAAGTACACTCGTCAAATTCATTTTAGTTAACACTCTAATTGTTTACCATAAAAATTAATAAATGTTAAATTTAGATGAATCTAAATATTAATTTTATAATTGTGTGAGATCATGTAATGTACAACAAGAATTACTAGAAATTAATCAAAAGTACTGAAACAAAAAACAACACAAGAATTTTAAATTATTTACAGAAATTTCGGGGACTAAATAATTTTACATATCCTGAATAGTCAAATTTAAACATTATGAAGTATATCATAACTAATTAAAAATTATTTTGAGATTTCTTTCATATCTGTGTGCAATATACAATAAAGATGAAAATTTTCAACAAGCATATTCTAATTTTTTTACACTTCAAATATAAATAATATAATAAGAGTATGTACTTTTTTGTAATAATTAAAAGGTAATATTTATTCAAGCAAGAAATGAGAAAATAATACTTAACTCTTTTTTTGCAAATTAAAAACCTGTCTACTTATGATTCCAAAAACTGAAAAAGATGAATTATCCAAGGAACGAAAAATTCTTGAAAATAAAAATAACAAAATAAACATTAACATAACCAAGAATATAAAATTTTATCAAGTTTGTAACTAGGAGAGAACAATGTGGGTTTTAAATTTTGAAAACTAGAACTAAGAGAGAAAAAAGATAAAGTTTAAGAAGCATATTTTTTAACGCTCTGTGCTGTACTTGAAACAACGTTAAACAATACAATTAATTTTAAAAAAATCAAGAAAATAATTTCTTTTATAAAATAAATAAGTTAATTTAATAAATTATTGAACAACAAAGATAATTTCAAAAAATTTCTATAAACGAATTTAAATTTCATTTTTTAAAATTATATTCAAATATTATTTCAAAATGTCTCAATTCCAGAGACATTAATTTAAAAATAGAATTGACAGAAATATTTCGATATACTTATTTAAAACCCCTCACATTTATATTTCTTTTATAAAAGATCATATAAAAACAAATAGTTCATTTATAATCTTTAAGGAAAAATGTTTTAATGCTCAGATATGTATTTTTTTTCATCTTTGAATAAATTCCAAGCTTCAAAATTCAGTCTGATAGAAAAATACAGTACAAGCATTTAGATAGTGTAGATTTTTTGAGCTCTTATTTTCTTTTTGCATTGCTTTAACTATATGACAAATAACTCTGCTCCTGTAAATAGAGTTATAAATCACGCGAAACACAAATCATGGTATAGATCTCAAAACCTTTTTCATTTTTTTATCAGTTATTTTTGAATAACACTTTTATGAAATATATGATGGGATGAAAAATGTTTTTCAAAATCTGAAACAGTATTATTTGCGATATTAAAGGATGCATGTATTGAGTTTTAGTAATAAAATGTTTTTTATACTTGTTTGTCTTTTATTGACATAAAAATTCATAAAATTCTTTCGAAAATAAAAATTACAATAAAATTAGCAAATATAAAGAAATACAGAATATCTGACGTTTTTTTTGAAAATTAATAAAAAACATAGTTGAAATTATAATCAAAAATAAAATGACAATTTTGAATATCTTTTCATTTATAAGACACTTTAAATAAAGTGATTCATTTAATTGTAAGCCATTGCATGTACTTATTTTAGCCAAATTGTTCCGTTATTAACATTGTAATGTAATTCAAATATATTTAGAAACACACTCTATAATCTTCGCCTACTTTATACTTGATGATATAAGTTGATTAAATTACAAGAACACAATTTTGAAAATATATATGAAATACATTTAAGAATGGAATGTTGGAGTTTCTAAAGCTTTCATAGCATTGGAAATGTGAAACACCTAGAACACCACACATATTACATGGAATAAACACATGTGAATGTTTATTTTGCACCTTAAGTGTCTTTTAGAATAAAATAACACTTAGAGACCAGCAAGCTCTGGAAATCACGGAGGCAAGAAGGAGGAAAATTACGCAGGAAATATTCAAAGAAAATGCTCATTTGTGTGATTTCTAGTGCCTGGTACTGTTAATAAAGTGGAAGATTGTTGTTGGTACTGATCATATACAACTTCCCCAGATGGCCACGAAACGTGATCGATTTGAGGACTCAAACACGGAGTCCTTGCTTCTGGTGTAATGGCCTCTACATTGAGTCTGTCCATCCTCAGATGGTTCTTACCACCCCCAGTGCTTGTTTCATCCGCGCCAGCTCCGTTGTGCTGCCTACAACATAACACAACTCGAAAAGCTTCCTTAAAGTCTCTATTCAAGAATGCATAAATGCAGGGATTAAAGGAGGAGTTAAAGTATCCAAGCCAGGTAATGGCACTACGAATTTCATAACTTAGGGAACATTGTGTGCAATAAGCTAATATGACATACATGAGAAAGAATGGTAGCCAACACACACAGAAAACTCCCATAACAATACCCAATGTCCTGATGGCCTTGGTATCCGTAACTACCTGTTTGGAGCGTCTTCTTAAACTTCTTCTCATTCCATGAGTTCCAGCACCTTGAAGAGATATCTCCAACTGCTTGATTTCCCGTGCTTGATGTTCAGCTACCATCAAAATTCGGAAGTACACATAGAACATGATTGGTAAGGGTAAGTAGAACGAAGTCATGGATGATACTGTAGCATAAATATGGTTAACAGTGAGAGAACATTGAGTGCTTGGATCAAATATGCTCACTGGATGGTCGCTGTACCAACCAAGGAAGATGGGTATGAAAGAAATAGCTGCACTGCATAGCCACACAAAAGCAATAACAAATCCTATACGTTTCCTGGACACCAACGAGCGATATCGAAACGGTTTAGTGATAGCCCAGAAGCGGTCCAAGGCAATAGCACATAGATGAAGAATCGAAGCTGTGCAACACATGACGTCACAAGAAATCCAGAGGTGGCAGGCTATAGGTCCGAATCTCCATTGGCGGTCAAGATCGTAAATAATTGAGAAGGGCATTACAAGAGATGCCACAGTGATGTCAGCAGTAGCTAGACTGGCTAGAAGCAAGTTGGTAATGGATCGAAGTCGTCGGAATTTTGTAACGACCACGAGGACTAAAATGTTCCCGATCAATGTTGTGCTGACAAGCATAGAACATATTATGGCTCCAAAAATACGCAATCCAAGCTCTCCACCAGAAACTTCACTCCATGTTAGCCCTGAAACAAAAGAAATAAATGTAAGAAAAGGTGATGCAAGAATTACGTAGCTTGAATCTGTTCCATAACCTCAAAGCATTACTAGATCATTGCCAAGAACAAATTATCAATAAATTTTTGTAACAATATCACTCCGAAAATCACACGTCTAGTTAATTTTTCAGAATTATGAGTATATTAAATCACATTAGTTTTAATAAACTATTTAGGTTAAAGGTATCCACATAATAACGTATGTATTTATATAGGAATAAACTCTTGTCTTATATGATGCTTTCTGGTTTGTATTGATGAACTAATAAGAATCATCCTCGGATCTTTATGTTCAGTCAGATGAAATGGAATAATGACTTATCAAGGTAAAACAAGTTTTCTTATTGGTCTAACGTTCAGTGGATATGTCCTTAAACTCAGGAAAGGCTCTTGAAGAAGGTTTGCAGTTTGTACCTAATCATTTTCGTTGGTTATGATTATTAACTCCTCTAACTATCAATCCCAAATTCTGGCTGAGGTGGTACAATATATAGGTCTTCAGTATGTCTTCAGTACAAATGATGTTATATTATACACGACGGGTAGTTCTAGCAGAGTTAATAGTAACAATAGTTTCTAGCAGTTAAGGATGATAAATTGTGAGGATACTTATCAGACATTGCTAATTTGGCTAACTAATCACACGTGATTGACATTAATCGTAATGTGAGATTTTGTCTGTATAAGGTTTTCTTGGTCTTCCTTTAGCACTGTAGATCAAGAATTATTAAAGTATCAAGTTCTTTCAGAAACTAAATGTTCATGTAATAGCTCACAAATATAATATGTTCATATTGATTATTGTACATGGGTTGTAATACTCATGGTAGAAAACATTCTACAAAAAATGCAAAAGAACAATCGAAAGTCTTGGTATAAATTTACCTATTTATTTACTGTTATTAATATTGCATTTTTATGAACTTGCAAGTTTTCACTGTTGACCTTTCATATTTCAATGTAAAAAAATGCATTCAAATGAAATAAAATAAATTCAAGTGAAAGATAATCTGGGGGAGTTGAAAACTACATTCCACCAAAATATTTTTAAAAATTTATATTTCTGACTTTTTTTCCAGTTTTATAAAATTTGCAGCTTCATGTAATTATTCCATTAAAAAAATTCTATCCATGCTCTAGATTTTTTCAATTGCTTGATATGTGTAATACTTCTTTTTAAGAATTTCATTTGAAGCACTCTACACAATTATGTTCTTCTCAAAATATTCTACTTGAAAATGTTTTAACGAGAAACTTTCAAAAATATTAAAAGTGGTCTGCATATTATTGTAAAATAGAAACAAATATTAGATAAACTAATGAAAAGAAACGCGATAAGTCCATATATTAATTCAAAAAGAATCATCTTCAATAATATTACATATTTCCAATACTGACACTGCTGATGACCTAGATAATTTAGTTAAGAGTTACCGATAGATTTTTAAAAAGGTCCGTGAAGAAACTGTTATTATGTTAGCGATTAACCGATATCTTAGTACGAAACGACTTTATTGACCGTTTTACTGCACAGCTTTCAAGATATTGAAGAAGTATTTCAAAAATGGAATATCGATTTGCTTTTGTAAATTTGCTGCTTTTCACTAAATTATACTATTATAAATCAGATCGGAATAAAATAAAATGTCAAACAGAAATTAAAGCAGTATTGTATTAATAAAACACTAAAAAAATCTTTTTAAAAACAAACTTTTTATTTATAAAAATACTTAATATTATTATTTAATTTTTTACTATAATAATTTTCTTACTATAAGTAAATACTATTTCAGTATTTAATATGTAAGAAATTACTTATTTTTCCAAATATTTTTCATCTTAAGGTATTCGACTACTTAAGACAACTTTAAAAAAAAAAAAAATGGAGATATAGGGATTTTAAGTTGTTTTTAGATTTGTTTATTTTGTACTTTTTTTAAAAAAAATATGCTAAAATTAAGAAGAGAAAAGAAATTATTATTACTAAAAAGGGAAAAAATTGGTAAAAATTTACAAAAAATAACATAAACGTGGCCCATTCTATACCAAAAGTTTATGAACAAATTTTCAATTTTTTAATTTTGATGTGTTGCTATATTGTTCATTTTTGAAATGACCTTCAGGATAAGAGATATTTTAATTTTTACGAAAACTAGAGCACTTTATCTTAGTTAGTATGTAAAATTGGTTAAGAATTTAGTAATTATGTTCAAAAAAGGACTGTAAATTTTGTAATAAAAGTGTGATTGGTAAATATGAAAGTTAAAACACTCCTACTATTATACAGAACATACACACAAAATCTCACAGCTCATTATTTTCAAAACTTTTTTACCAATCTCGCTGGCCCCGTTTGAGCATAAAAAAACACATCCCGAGTAAAACGAGTTTTAAAGTATGGCATCATATCTTGCTTTTACTAAAACACTTGTAGTTTTTGTTCTCGTGAACGGAAGATACTAAATTTGGTATTTTTATAAAGTTAATAAGATGGCCTATAAAATAAAACATCGGGAAATTTGTCCACTTTTGGCAAAATTCACAATTTTAGGCTAGTCGGATACCTAAAGTAGTTTTTAACTATGAATATAATTACGAAAGTAAGGGTAAATATTTTAAAGTCCACGTGTAAACATTTATATTTTTAGTATTACATTTGTGTTGTATCACAAAACTGGTATCAAATCCTCCCCAAGAAAGTATACCATCGTTGTTCGGAAAGTAATTTTGTTTTATTCTTATGAAAACAAAAGACGATTTTTTATAGTTATTATATATTGTCCATTCTGGTCCAATACCGTTTAGCATCTTTCTGGCTCAGTAGCGGGAATCCACGCTCATAAAATTTTTGTTTTTGTTGGCAAAAAACACTGGTATTTTTTGACCTCCTCATTTAAAGTCTAAAATTATTCAAAGATGTTATCAGAATTACGAGAAGATTCGGAGAATATGGTGGGTGGGCCAGTATCCAAGCTTTAAAAGCTCTTCGTGTGATTTTCCAAATTGTAAAAGGTGTTTTATTATCTTGGTGGAGCACTGCACCTTTTCTTTGGATCAAATTTAGTTTTTTCTGTTTATGGGAATCATTCAGTTTCTGCAGAATTAATCATTGTATTGCCCAGTAAAAACTAAAAAAAAACAGAAAAAAAATATTTTTTGTAAATTTTACTACGCATATAGCATTACATTTTTTTAAAATGAATATCAGCTCTCAAAATGCTTTGACCTGGTTCATCTTTTTTACCCCAAGATCTTTTACGTTGGACATTGTTATAGACATCCCGTTTCTCATCCCTAGTAATGATGAGCTTCAAAAATAGATCATTTTCTTGACGTTTGAGAAGCAATTTACAGTGTCCAACGCACAAATTTCTTTCCACAAGAGCACGAAAACTCATATGGGGAATTTTGTGTTTAAAAGGCATTTTAAAAAATCATGAACGGTCAAATTCGATACATTTAATCTCTCAGCCATCTCATGAGTTGTTATTCGCTAGTTTGCATCAATAAATGCCTTTGTTGTGTCTTAATCAGCTCCAATTGGTCATCCAGAATGTGGTGCATCTTCATAAACATTGTTGGATCGAAATTTTGCAAACCAGTTTATGTACTGTCGTTCTGTCAGTGCATCTTCTCCATACACATCAATAAATGTTTTTTTCTTGTTTGAACGACATTTCTACTTATTCGATAGTAAAAAGTAGAACATGCCAAAAATGCTACATTTAGCTGTACAATTTTGATAGAGCGCCAAACAATAACTACTACATCGAATCACTAGAACTTTATCACAAGTAATCCTTGTTATATAAGTTGTAAAGTATGTAATGGCAATATAGCTAAAATGTAAAACTGGATATGCAAAATACAATTAAAATACCTATTAGGGAAAAAAAGAAATTACTTTCTGAACAACCCCAACAGTATATTAATTTATCTAATATTGTACGCAAACTTATCAAAGCATCCTCTTTTGTTCAAACTTACAATGAGCAATACATGATTATGAATCAACCACAGAGCTAATACATTTAAATATATATATATTGTTTCTGTGTAAACGCTCTAATATTAACACGTTATTTGGCGCGCGTGTTTGACTTAGGTACATTGTCATTTATTTCTCATATGGTTAGCATTCTTACATGTACGTTTTTGCTTAGTTTTTCCTTAACAAAATTATTTTTTTTTTCATCTCTTTATAAGAAACCTTTCCTTTCATATTTTAATTTTATTTTACTGTCTGATGCAAAATACAAGTGTGTTTGTTTTAGGCCTAACTTTTCAACATGGCTCCGTTTTTTCTTTTATGTCGAAAATTTCTGTTGTACGAGGAAGGTGGATCCGTAAAGTATACTTAAACCAAATTTTACTGGTCGTAATTCAGCAACAGCTTTAAAAATCAAAATAGGTCTCCATTTTAGTCCATAGACTATTTGGTTTCTTCCATTTTAAAGTTCTAACTCTGTTTCCTGTTATACATACGTTTATTTAAATCTAGTACAATATTCATTTCCACCATTTATTTTATTGTTATGTTTCTTAAAATCTGGTTTCTATCTTTTAGCTTGGTTGTTTGTATAATTTTGTCTTGTTATGTTTTCATTTTATTATACTATATATATATAATATATGAACAGTAACCTACGATAATCTATATGTTGTTGTTGCTGTTACTAATGCCACCTGTCTGACGTTGGCAGATCGAGACCCATGAAAATCATCATGGCATCGGGCTATATTGTACGCCTGTCGTTATCCGTAGCTTTGAGCACCATGCAGGTGACAGTACGATTTGGCTCGGTTCCATCCCAATTTTGAGGGAGAACACTCTGGGAGTGGCCAGGAGTTTTCCACCTCTCTTCCCCTTCCACCAACCACACGAGAGGACTTGCGGCTCGACGGCTATTTAGAGTATCCCCATGCCACGAAGGCACTATACATTTACAAACATCCGTGCCTCCTCCGGGATTCGAACCCAGGCCCTACGGCACAGCAGTCAGCGTCGCTAACCACCATACCGGATGGGCTATATGTAAAGTAATCTACAGTAATGTATATTACAGTAATACAACGTTTCTCAAACTGTAAGGCGCGACCCCCAAGGGGGACGTGATAACTCTACAAGAGGGCTGCGCAAGCATATTGAAATTCAAAAACAAAAGATTATTTAAGAAATTATTAATTTACGAAAGTAAAGAAACGAATTACATTCCAACGTAATAAAAAATAAAAGTCCTATTTACACTGATATAATACACTTATTAATATATCCATCCTGCAGAATTTATTTTATAATTAATTTGGCACTACTAAGTTAAGAACAAGTTTAATAATTGCCATGATACATGGGCTTGTCATATATAAAATTATAAACAAAAATTAACACTTACCCAGATAATTTGTAAGGTTTATAATTAATCCCTTAATTGCCGAATAAATGTTACGCTATTCGCTCCCTAATGCCACCGTTTTCCATGTAGCCAAGAAAGAGTATGTGATGTATTGGGGGGCGGGAGAAAACCTTCGCAAACACACACATTTATAAGTTCCTTTTACTACATTCCAAAGCTTTCGGTAATTTTATGGGTAGCAGTGTACAGAAAAGATTTTAATTCGTAAAGACGTATATATACGTCCGGGGCACTAAATTCTTTGGGTGAGCGAGACGTTTATCTATGCCGGTTGCACTTATGAGGTTAAAGTCGTATTTTAGCTTTAACGCCTAAGTATAGTATTATTGAATTCAATACATTGTTATTGTTTTGAGAGGGGGGGGGGGCAATGAAAATTAGAATTGAATGTTAAGTCACACACATTGAAAGTTTGAGAAGCACTGCAGTAATCTGTATGTACAGTAATTTTTATGTACCGTAATCTATATGTACAGTAATTTATATGTACTTTAAACTAACATGTACAGTAATTTATATGTACCATAATATATATGTACAGTAATTTATATGTACAGTAGTCTATATGTACAGTAATCTACATTAATCTATATGCACTTTAAACTACAGTAATCTAAATGTACTGCAATCTATATGTACAGTAATCTACATGTACAGTAATTCTATTCGAGGCAATATGCACACGCACAAGACTATTCGATGGTATTTTGAGTAATAATTTTATCAAATCGAAGTTAGTTAATAATACAGAATGAGTCACACAAAAAAGTTAAAAACAAAAATGTAGTAATATGTTTCAGAAATTAGTCTTTTCATTAAAACATTTCCCAAAGATGTCAAAAGAAAGTCAGATAAAAATAAACTAAATATTGCTTGCATAACTATTTAAATTTAAGAAATATCCGAAATAAAAATATAACTTCAAGATATGTCATTCTTCATAAAAATCTTGTACATACCATTTTAATAAAAACAGCTGCTTCAGTTGTTAATTACTCCACATTAAATTACAAAGCAATTTGTTCTGAATAAAAACATAAGAAAGTGAACAAATTATTTCAATATATTTTCACGTTTAATTATTAAAATAACACATTGTAATGGTATTTAATCAATCAGCTACTCACTCAACGTGTCTAAAAATGACTGGAGAAAACATTTATATCTTAGAAAGAATAATACAGCAAGAAGATTGATTGTGCTGACGTCATTTTTCAAATATTTTTGATTAACCAATGAGCATCTTTGCTGATTTAAGAGTTCAGATAAATGATGGAAGTTTGCATTTCGTTTTCTAAGGATGAATGCAGAATGAATTACGGAATACGTATATATTCTCAGAGAAATTTACCATTTCAATATTTTCTCCGTTTATTTCTCCATTTTTTCTTCGCTTTCATTAATTCAGAAAACTCCAGAGTTTCTCTCTCTCTCTCTCAAATTTTTAATATCGAATTTCGAAATAATTTCGATAAATCAATTTCAATGCCTAAGTCCTTCAAAAGTAACGAAAATGTGAATTTTCTATTGGAGCATTGAACACACTCCAAGTTAAGACAGTTAGTTTTCTCTTCACGTTTGAGAATTAATTTATCAAACCAAGCAAACAAATAATTCTTAATGGTATTAAATACTAATTAAGAATTATTTAAAAAAGAAAGGGCCATTTTTATTTTGTACTAATCATTCAGTTGAACGAGTCAATGCTGATATGAGATGATCATTTAAATTCCAACTGTGAATAATAATTTAATAAATATTTTACTGGAGAAAAAATTTAACGATAGTGTGTTCAGGAAAGCAAAATTATTTTACAGTATCTTAGTAGTTTCATACCATGATTTCCTTTAAATAAATCTTATAACAGGAGGCAACAAAAAAAAAGGAATTAGTGTGTAAATTATAAATTATTTATATACACTAATGAAACGGCATAGTAACACAGCGAACTGTAACAAATCAGTTTCTTCAAGGACACATCCGAGCCAAATACTATGTATGCGCTTCTACAGACTCCAAACCATGCGGTTTGTAACGTTAATGCTCTCGAAGTCGAGATCTGTTGTGCCAAGCATCACTATCAACTATGCCTAATTGTTGTCAGCAGTGGTCAAAGGAAGACACTACCTCTAGAAGATAGATTTCTGGAAGGTAACGCGGCACTACTGAGAGGGAAAACCACCGTGTTTTGGCGTATGGTTTTGGTCCATTGCACTGCAACCAGAGCAGCAATTTGAACTTCAGTTGGCAGCACAGGGACACAAAGAGCTGCTACAAATCGTTTATTTCACGGGCAGCACAGAGACACAATGAATTGTTACAAATTGGTTACTTCACGGGCAGCACAGGGACACAATGAACTGCTACAAATCAGTTACTTCACGGGCAGCACAGGAACACAAAGAACTGCTACAAATCGGTTACTTCATGGACATCACAGGGACAATGAACTGCTACAAATCGGTTACTTCACGGGCAGCACAGGGACACAAAAAACTGCTACAAATCGGCTACTTCATGGGCAACACAGGGACACAATGAATAGCTACAAATCGGTTACTTCACGGGCAGCACAGGGACACAAAGAACTGCTACAAATCGGTTTCTTCAAGGACAGCTCAGGGCCAAATGCCATGTAGTGTGCTTCTCTGAACTCCAAACCATTGCGGTTCGTAACATCAATGATGCCAAGCGAAGACTCACTGGAGGATGGAGTGGAGATCTGTTGTGTTTCCAGAGGGAATTCAATTCTCCCCTGATGCCAGTGATGGTCATGTGTTGATCACACACAAAAGAAAAGACCAGCAGATATTCTGCAACCATTCCGTCTTCGACCTGGAGTCGCGGGACCTGCACCTAGAGTTATGATCCAGGGAGCAATTTCTTGGGACACAGCAGGAACACTCTTGTGGTTATTCCATGCACCCTGAATGCAAAATTGTACTTCAGTCTGGTGATTGAACCTGTTCTTCTGCGATTTACGAACATTGTACAAGAAGGTGATTTCCGACTAGATATTGAGCACTCTCATATCAATATTGTAATCCGATATGCTCTACAAAGTGTTGCGTGTATGTGTATGCAAAATGAATTCAGGTTCTCTATGAAGTTTCTATAAACACAAGTGTTTAAGGTTCATCCAGCCATTAAAGCTGAAAATTTTATTTATGCATAATACAACTTTATTTTGCATAACTTTTTAAAATTATTATTATAATATGATAAAATATATTAAAACATTTTTTTTATTCTGAAAATTCTGTTATTTATAGTACCAGGATCAACAAAATAGCTTCACACTTGTTAGTACAAAGTTTTGCAAAACTAATTTTTTTTCCTAATGGAAAGCGTACTTTTTTTCATTTTAGAAAAAAAACGCTTATAATGAAAGAGAATGAAAAACTTAGCGACAAATCAACAGATTCAAAATTAAAATCTAAATTTAAGCAAGAACATCTTCTAAATTTTAGTTAGCAAATTCTTGGAAAATACACAGGATTTCTCACACAGCTATAAGCCTTTTAGTGATATTCAGAGCAATGTATTAAGTGAAAAATATTTCTCAACCAGAGGGACAAGATAATCAAAATATAAAAATAAATAAAATGCAGAATAGGAAATGCGCTTGAAATAGATTTAGACTTCGACAGTTTGTGTAACAAAATGCAAGCATATATACTAGTTATCAAATATAATGCATGTGTAGGTGACACTTGGATCGAATTAATGTTAATGAGTAAATTATATTAAAGTTTTTTAATATCAAATACAATACTTTTTTCTAACTACCTTTACTTAAGATACATATAACGTGTTGATCTACTTAAACAAAATCTATAGATAGTATTTTCTTCTAAACGAATGTATCTGTGAAGAAACGTATGTGTTTTTTGGTGTTGAGATTTGTTTCCTATCACGGTGTATGTATATATATATATATATATATGTGTGTGTGTGTGTGTGTGTGTAATGGAGAATCATAATTGTATATTGATTTATATACAATTATTATCATTAATATATCCTACGTTAGCCTAGAATTATTACATATTTTAACTGTCCTAGAGATTTAATTACTGTTAGATATATTCATAGTTATTATCTGTAATTAAATATAAGAACCAGATTTATTCCTGGAAGTTTAACGTAATACTAAGTTAAACCCAACAAATATTTCTAAAATCTTTGAGAACTAAGCACAAAATACTGAAAAATATTTCATCACTTCTTCAAAAACTAGAAATCCTCCTCTTTGTTCTTACAACTGTGGAATTTTTGCTTCTTTGAAAAAAGATTGCAGAAAAATCTGAAAGGCTGCGCGTCGTACGACAATAAACAAAAGTCCAAACAGAAATCATGAAGTTTCAGAATTTCTGGGATTCTTTCGCTGCAGAGAACATCGGAATTTAAGGTTCCTTTGGAATTTGAACGCATTCATCTGGGTATTTTCTCTTTCAAAAACACTAAAAATCATCTAAAAAAATTATGCTTCCTCTTACTCGAGTATACAGATATAACTAAGTATATTTAACCATTTTCTTTTTGAAAATAAATAATAGTCTCATTATTTTAGGTTTTTACTAGTACTTTTCTTTAAAGGTATTATTTATCATTTCTGGTATATTTATGTTACTTAAGTCTATTTTATACTATTTTTATATAAATAAAATACATATTCGAAAATATACGTGTTTTAAAAAGTATTATAAATAAAGCGAGACTGGCTACGTTTAGAACCAGGAAATGGAAAACACGCGCGTTTAAATTAACGTTCTTATATTTAATATCAGTTACATTCGAATATATATATATAATTATTTTAAAACTATTACCACAAAAAATTATTGAAATATAATTTTTTGGCAAAAACCGAAGACAGAATTACATATTTTCAAAACATTCTCCTTTTATTAAAAATGCTTCAATGGAAAAAATCGTTTGGCTATATAAATCTATATAAATTTCTCTACTCTGATATAATACAATATGAATAAATCTACTTATAAATTATATGTTTAAAAAATCCTTGTTTATCTATATATATATTCTCTGTACAGAAAAGTATTGGCAAAATATTATTATTATAGAATAATTTTTATAAGAGGAGAATATTTTGAAAACATATCATTCTTTATTCATGTTTTGCCAAAATATTGCATTTAATTACTTGTTTCTTGTTATAATTCTTAAAACAATCATATATTTTAATTCAACCGATTCTAAATATCAAAGGAATTCTCCACTTATATTCTTTAACAAAATCATGGTTCCGGTCGTAGTTAACTTAGTAAACCAATTATTTATTTTCATTTTTTGTCTAGAACTAAATAATTTTTTATATTATAATATTCAGCACATCTCCCATCCCAATTAATTAGATTCTGAATGAGGGGATTTCTAATACATAAAATGCATACCAACCTCTACTTTAAAGGAATTCTAGATCAATAAAATTGGAAACAGAAAGAGAGAGAGAAAAATATTACTATTTCATTCAACTCAAAACGTAAAAAAGTACGTCAATAAATCAATTTCAGTCATGTGTAAATACTTAATGCATTATATATTTTAAGAACAAAAGAAGAAAACACAAGACCTAAGTCAAGTAAATGTCATGCACTTTTTGAAGTTGTTCCATTCAGGAGTTAATCTTAAAATAACACTCCCATCGGCTCGAAGTACTTCAAACCCAGCCCAGCTTGCGTTGTAGAGTGGGTAATGAGATTTCATTTCACTTAGCATTTCTTCCGTTAAAAAGGATAACTTAATTATACTCCACGTAAGTAATTCGTTGTCCTGGAAACTGTTCCTTTCCAGCAATAAGGAACCACGTGTATTGATTGAGATAAGTTATGGACTCATTTGTCAATGAATTTTGTTTTTATTCAACAGCTGTTGAAAAATGAGAATTATTTTATAATTAAAAAGTATTATATATATATATTGAAAATTATTAATGATATTAATTTTTAAATTAAAAAGAGTATTTAAAACGATAAACCTTAAACAAAAATTATAGTAGTTGAAAAAAATATTACTTCTGTTTATATAAGAAATTGGTATAATATAAACATGTGAAAAATGTCGATCGCCTATATATAAAATTTAAAAAATAATGCATACATCACTTTAATATATTTATAGATATAAACATAATTATTACTTTACTTAAAAATTATTTTGAGTAACAAATTTATTCTGAGTTTTATAACTGGCATGAAAAAGCGAATTGTATAATTTCTTTCACGATTGGGAAAGGAAATTAATTAAGATCTCACAAATTTTCAGAATTTTTCAAAATTAATTTATTTTAATTTTTTTTACTCTGTACCATCTTATATTGTTTTGTATCTATAAAAACCAACTTTTTATTTTATTTTGAAAAATTTTAATATGAACATTATTACAAACTCCATATGGTCTTAAACTGAAACAAAAGTTATTTATTATTCTGTATTATACAGTCGTTTCCTCGTTTAGTTTTAATTGAATTTTTCTATTTGCATAAGCACAAACAAAAACAAATCCCATGAAATTCTAGTGATTTTAGGTCTACAAAATTTTAACCATTCTGTAAAAAAATCAATTCAACAAGATGTAGTTCAAATGAACTCAAGAAATATAATTATCAAGTTACGTTGGATTTAACAAGGAAAAACTTTCAAAAATAAATATGGAACTACTACAACAGTTTAATTTTGGAGCTAATTTTTTTAATTAAAAATAAAATTTTAAGATTATTTGAAATATTCCGTAATGTTACAAAAATTTCAAATGTATTTAGAATACAGTAATACATCGACTTACGTGAACCAGGAGTTATGTAATTTTCAAATGACTCCCAACGGATCAGTGAGTCATCAAAACATTCAAAGCGACACGATCATTTGCAGATATGTATGAAGGGATGAGACAAAACAACACTATTTCTGTTAAAGACTTTTGGAAACAATCTAGTGTTTTAAATGCAACGAGAATAGTCAGACAATCTTAGAAAATGAAATCTCACAAAATACTTGAATTGAAGTCTGTAAAAAACTGAGTCCTTTTTTTCCATCACTGAAACTCAGGTGGAATCAGTGCCTGATGAAATTGATAATGTGATTGTTTGGATGGAATTGTATCATTCTATTATTCAAATGCTATTTTCGTTATTATTCAAACTGTATTTTTATTATTTAATGAGCTATGTATGTTCATTTATATACTATACTTAATTTCTATTCAACAATTATTATTTGCAATTTGTATTTCATATGTATTTTCTGTGTTAGTTTTACTGTCATGTCTTATACCAACATCATCTACTGTATTTATCTTTTGCGCGATGGCAACAAGTTGTTTGCTTCGACTTATTTGTGTAATATAATCTGGGCGGAATGCTCATTTCCTGTAACCCTCGCTACGAGAGGTTCTCGCCGCACAAAGCTGCTGGCATTTGTCTAAATCTTTTATACGCAAAATTAAAGTTAAGTTTTTAAAAATAAGAGCCATATTATATATTAGTCCCGTGTGGCGGACAGTGATTGAAGAAGTTGTCGATATATATTGCCAGGCAAATAAATGTAAAAGTGGATAGTGATGGCATTCAAGATCTGCTGGATTTCCCCAATCAAGAGCTGACAATTGATGAGCACAGAGCAATGCGTGAGCAAGAGCAAGACATTGATTTACTTTCGACCCAAGTGTCAATCAGAAGATAGAATAACGGCTGGAAATTGGACAGAAGGTCTCAGTTTAATTGAAAAAGGGTTGCAAATTTTAAAAAATGCAGACTTCAACAAAGAGCGTACTTTTTCAACAAAACAAGGAATAAAAAAAATTATTGGCATGTTTTAAAAAAATTTGGGGGGCAAAAAAAAATTCTTTTTTGAACTGGCAGATTTTTTTTATGATTGTGTAAAACCTTCTACATCAAAATAACTTCGGTTAACGATTTTGTATTTGTGTTAACTAAGATTTTCTGAAACATTTTTTTAAAATTATTATTTTCTTTCGTCTCCGTCCCAGCTGAAAATATTTTATATGTATTTATAAGCGAAATTATAAATCGACTTACACGAATTCGACTTACGTGGTTATGACTCAGTCCCATCTATCGCATATGTTTGGGGTAGTACTGTACTTATTAAGTTTCAAAATTATTGAGGCTAACATAAGAAAAAGGATTCTAAAATCATTATACTAAAATTAATTACTTTGTTTATATCACTTGTTTATCAGTTAAATATAATACTAATTGTTTAATACATGCACACGCACACATACATTCAAAGACATGGATGTGAAAGAAAATTTTAATACATCAAAATTCTCTGCTATATGACAGTCTTCATGGGAGCTAAAATGTATTTGTCACATATCTCCCTCTTTTTTTGGAGTAGTAAACTTTTTTTTTCAATCTTAAGGTACTTTTTTTTTACTGAGTTTTGCACGACCACTTCATTTCCAAAATATTTTCTATGAACAGAATGCATTTTTGCATGCGACTTAGTGGTTTTAATTGCTTTTCACGACTTGTTATTTTTTATAAATGTAAATGAGCAGTATTAAAAAAAAGAAATGGGCATCTGCGATCTCTATTGGATGAAGTTGAAACTGATCAAGCAAGGGAAGAACCTGATGAAATAATGGCTATTAATCATGAGAGCTAAAGTAAATTTCAGAAATGTGATGATCATAAAACTTTTGAGTTTTTTGAAAGGAATATTTTCAAATAGTACCTAAAAAAAAAACTATATGAAGCCACAAGTGTACCACAAGAAACTGCACCCTTTCGAAAAGACATAAGCAAGAAAAAGATCATCATGCTATTTGTAGATCCTCAAAAAACAATAAAACTGTAATAATGTGAAAAAAATATGGCAGTTTTGGCAGCAAATACCATTTCTGTAATGTTAGCGATACGTTTCTGTGATTTATGTCCTTTATCAAAGTCGCGCCCATTTGAGAGCTTTTAGTTCAGTTTGATAGGCTTTTTTCACAAATTATCAAAAAAAAATTGTAAATTACTTAAACATTGGTAAGTATACTTTTTCTTAGTTAAATTATTCACCAGAATTACGTTTGTTACTGTGTACTGTAAAAATAATTACAAAAAAGAAAGGATTTGTTTGACGCAGTCACACCACTCGTATATCGAGTGTTTGCCATCTCCCGATTTACACTGGTGTAAAGGAATTAAGAGAATTTGCATATTTTATTGAATTGCGGGAAAAAAACTGAACTGAATGAAAAAAAATTGCTCTAGATAAAAATGCAAATCTTGTACGGCAAATACTTAATAGTATACTTGTGTGTAGGCAGGCCAGCAGAAAAACAAGCTTTATAAGCACGTGTAAGTTCAAACGTATTTCGTTCGCCAGCACGCCTCGGCGAATTTCTTGGTGTTATTTTGAAGCAATCGGTTCAATTCAAATTGTAACAGTAAAAATGAGTAACCACCAACGTTTACATGATGGAATGAGATGGCGAATTTTTGGGAGGCTAGAAGCAGGCCAATGTCAAGCCCAGAATTGTAGAGAGTTCAATTTAACGCTCAGCGTCATGTGTAACTTATGTAAAAAGTTCTAGGATACTAGATCCATCGAGAGAAAGCCTGGGCAATGTCGTCCAAGAGCCACGACGTCCAGAGAAGATCGCCATTTGTCGATTATACCGAGGCGTAACAAAGAGGGTACAGCTTCCCAGCTCTCTTATTACTTGCATGCAGCCACAGAAACCCGTGTACCAAGGATGACTGTTTCAAAAAGACTTCATGAGAGAGGGTTGTTTGACAGAAGACCTACTGTTTGCGTACCGCTCACGTCTACAATCAGGAAAGTCCGTTTAGCATGGTGCATACAGCATAGAGATTGAAGTATGGATCAATGGGTGACCGTTCTGTTCTCCGATGTGTCCCGTTTCAGCCTAAATACCGATTCTCGCCGTACGTTCATATGGAGAGAGCAGGGACCCACTATCTATCCTCCAATGTCCGAGAAATTGCCAATTATAGCGGAGGAAGTTTAATGGTCTAAGCTGGCATCATGTTGGATGGTTGTGCACCTCTCCGTGGCTTTGAAAGAGGCTCTGTGACTGGTGGGAGGTATAGGGATGAAATCTTGGAGCCCTATGTTCACCTTTTCAGAGGTGCATGTGGTCCCGAGTTTATTTTAATGGGCGATAACGTAAAGCCAGGTAGAGCTCTTCTGGTCGATGAATTTCTAAAGAGTGAGGATTATTCGCCGTATGTATTAGTCAGCCAAGTCACCAGACCTCTACCCTATAGAGTATGTCTGGGACGCTCTGGGGAGGGCAATTACAACTCGTAACCCTCCTCCGAGAACCATCCAGGAAATGAAAACAGCGTTGCTGAATGAGTGGGACTAATTGCCAAAAGAACTGATAAACTGTTCTATTTCAAGTATGATATCACGCTGCGAGGTCTGTATACATGTAGGAGGGGACCTACCCCTATTAACCCATTTCTTTTGTTTATTCTGCAACCACTGCTTTATACCTTCCAACTCCAACGAGTGTTACGCTCAATCATGCGTGCATAGTGCAGTTGTTGAAGGGTTATTTGTTTTGTATTGTATCAATGTATGTACATATCAAATTTCATTAAAATCGGTCCAGTAGTTCTAGAGATAATCCATCAAGTTTGAAAATTCTCTTAATTTCTTACACCAGTGTAAATGGTTTGGAATATTTTTATAAGCAAAAAGAAAAAAAAAGAAAAAAAAAACTTGCAATATTCGAAAAAAACGTTCCAATTCAGCATAGCTTTAATATTTAGAAGACAAGCCATAATGAATGACAAAAATGATTCGATATAAAATATTCCTTTAGTAAGACAACAGTATTGAATTGTCAAATTATGAATGCATTAAAAGGATTTAAACGGTTCGTTGGTTTACACGCTCGTATTTCTTAACAATTCAGAAGCTACATGACTATGCTTTGATTCATCTCTGACATTTGAGTTACTGGTTGCCATGACAAAAGAGAACTAAATAGTTAAAAATAATGGTGTCACGGATAGTTTTCCTATTGTTCTTAAAACATGGAAATAGTTTTTTTTCTTTTATACTAAAATCATTTGATGTGAAACTAATTAAATACATATTTTTCTTTTTATCAGAATTTCTGTTTGCATTAACAGAGTTCTCTTGAAATTTTATAAAAAAGTATTACTTAAAAATTTAGCATTTTGATTTTACAATCATTTTCTAGAACGTAAATTTTACAAAAATGTTGTTTTTAGCGTGATTTTTTTTCAAATCTTTTAAGCAAGAATTTTCTTTTATTGCAAACGTGAAAAGTTTTATGTTCCACATTTTAACATATTTTTTAGAATTGATTTCAGAAAAAAAATTAACTGCCATGAAATTCCCTAAGATTCTTCTTTTTTCTGCTTTAAATCTGAGTCGTAACTCAATGCATTAAAATACTTGTTTATGTATTTATTAAAATTTGTGTACGTAAAATTTTATTTCCCTCTCTCTCTGTCTATATATAGAAGGAATTGATACATTTTTTTCCATATGGTTAAAAACACAGTTTGTCTGTGAGTTTTTTAGTTAAAAATTAACATTTTTACGAAATGAATGGAAACATGATTAATTTATATTTTTCTACATTTTATGCAAATTATATATTTTTTTAATTCGTTCATATATAATTCATATATTCATGCATATATATATATATATATATACATATACATTCATTATTCATTAATACATTCATACAATTCTTTTTTATTATGAATAAAGGAAGTTCTAGTATTATATTCACATATTTAAATTAATAAATAAATGTAAAATATATTTTTTCAATAAAACTTACAAGAAATTCAAATAAAAAATATTTTTAAATTAATTTTGCAGTATTAAATACTTTAATGATTAATGAGACTTCTGTTTTTAAAAAATTTAAAAAATGGAAGCATCTCTCAAGCTTTAAAATCTCTATAAATACCATAGTTCTATAGAAGAGTGCTACTGAATACATTTATATATATTACGTCTAACGTACACAAAGAAAATCACATAAATATCAAAATTTTCAGTGTTCCTTAAAATTCAAAACATTATTTATTACTAGTTTTAAAATTTCTATTTTAAAAACTTTTTATTCAATTGTATTTATGATATGAAACTATATTCCTTATTTATGGTATTCCCTCTCTATGCTGCATACACTCTTTGAATTCTTCCACCACCCCTACCAAAATAAATATCTTCATCATGTAAAAAAGTATTACTGTGTTTAGCCTTTCGAACTAAGATTTTGTAAGTTATTTACAAAGAATTGTTTTATTAAAGGATAGTATAAAGAATACAATTTGAAAATTGATTAGTTGTTTTATAGCAGAGCTTCATAAAAATAGTCATTCAACCTTTTAACTGTCATTGTGAGAATACCGGTTGTGTGTGTGTGTGTGTGGTGTTATATAATAATAATAATAATATTCAGGAGTCCTAGAATTGTCTTTCCTGGATTTATTGGTAACAATAACTTTCAACAATAAACTTAAAAATCTTTAACAAATTAAACCATTACATTAATTCGACTGAAACTAAAGAGAATTCTAGTATTCAAGATAAAAATCCTAGTAAACAATGGCACCTGGAACGCCGAAGCCAAGAATTACGAGTCCGATTTAAAATATAGGAGTAAACAACAGCATGTCTAGTTATGCTGAAGCCAAGTTCAAGATTCCAACTGAGACAGAATCCGTTACATATGGTTTCCATCGAGATAGACCCCGTGAGGTCTGAGCGGAGTGTCATCCACTCTCCTCCCACTCAGACCACCCGGTCCATAATTTACAACAGTCATGTCCGAGAAGGTCTCGGGCACGGCAAGTGCTTCAAAATATATTTGTTCTTTTGGGCTAGTGCTTCAAAATATCACGCCCGAGTATTATACAGGGTAACGTTTGGGGTAATTTACTACAGATGTTATAGAACAGAGTTCGGCAACCTACGACACGCGTGCCACATGTGGCACGTGGTACCATTCTCAGTGACACTCTGCACTACTCTAGAAGATTGTTAATTTTTCAATGGATGGAAGTTGATAAATTCATAATGTCATTTGACAAGTATCTTCAGAATCATGGACAATTACGGAATTGCGAAATAATCTGAAAGATAGCTAAATATAAATTAAAAGCTATTTTGTAAATTATTGAATATTATTGTTGAATAGATGTAATTGTTTGAGAGCGAAAATTTAAAGTACTCTAGTTTCTGCTTTTGTATCTACATATCTAAGTAAAAAAATCTTTCTTCATATAACGAATATCTCCAGTCTGCAAAGAATTTGTTTAACAAAAGAATGCTCAGAATCGTGTCAAATTGAAAGTAACTAATTATACTACTGATGTTGTGATTTGAAAGTAGTGATGCAAGCAATAGGTTCGTATTAAAGTTTTTAAATTTTTATTTAACTATAATAAAGGGAAACATTTATATTTTATGTTTCTATTTCTTATCTTAATAAATATGTTAAAAATACTTAATATATGTACAATTTTAATTTTTTAAATTGTGTTGAAGAAATAATTATACTTTATGCTGTTTATTTTTATGTTAAGAAATATTCTTAAATGACGCAAAATTAATAAAACTGTAAACTTATATTATTGACCTCTATTGTCTAACTCTGAATGCAATTTGGCGGGAATGAAATTGTTTCAAAAATTATCTGCTGTGTGGTACTCTGAACCATATTAATAGATTGGTTTGGCACGCCACAGCTAAAAGGTTGCCGATCCCTAGTATAGAACGCTGTTATCAAGAAATATTCTTTCATCCAACAATTCAAAAACGCCAGAAAACATATTTTAAAAAGGTATTTTTACATTTACTGGACAAGTTATTCTGGAACTCATTTTTGCTCAATGAAAATGTAGTTGGGAAATGTATTACATTTTTAGAATTCTGAATCCAAATTGTATAGAGTTTTTACATAAACATGATGATGCAGCTTCTGTACAAAATAATCTAGGTAGACCACCTACAGTAGATAAAATTGCCAGGCTTACTGAACGACATATATCCCATATTCCTCCACTCCTGCGAAACGTGAGCCTACAAGGCAGTGGAAAATCTGTTGTTCCAAAACAGATTTAAGGAATGAAGCACGATTCTGGTGTAACGATTGCAGAGTTGGTCAGAGCTTGGAAAAGTGTTTAAAGTTATACAACATAAAACTGAATTACTGAACTACTAATACGCGTTCATTTTTATTTTACTTTTTTTAAAGAAAATAATGTTCCACTAGAAACGATCTTTACCACTGCCACGTCGTGAGGCAGACACCTCTTGCAAACGTGCAGTTCCTACAAATCCTTAAAAATTTGTAAGCATGTGTTATTCAAGATATCAATTTTTAACTACTAAGTATATTTCACTTTTTGCTAAACATTTGATTCTTGCAATAAAAATATTTGCAATTTATGTACCCAAATTATCAAAAGGACTTGCCAGTTGAAGGGTTAAGAATATTTTGTGAATAAGATTTATAAAACATGCAGAATATTACATAGTTTTGCACTAGTTAACATTCGAGATAAACTAAATACCCTTCACGATGAAAAATAAGAGAGTTTTTTAAGAGAATAAATCACCAGCAATGAGTAACGTTTCATCCACTCTCTCAGAAACAATTTCATGATTGAAATTCCCGGGCTTTAATGACAACTAGTTGCAGGAGAATTTGAATTACAGAGCAGAATTTCCGACGTGAAATTAATCAGAAGAGTTTAGAATGATCAACTCATTGCTAGTGATTACGAATAGATAGAATTACCATAAGCATTTAGGTTCATTATTTCAGACGGGAGGATTTAAGTAATGAGTTTTAAAGATATCATCTTTTAATAATCTAACAATAGGATTACGAATGAATTTTATACAATATATGTATTCTAAAATATTTAAATATATATAAGTATCATTAAATGCATTATAATTTAACAATTAAATTGCAATTTAGCTATATTTCTAAGACTTGTGAACGAAACATTATTTTTCTCTGAATTAGGAGCATTTAAGTAAGACACAATTTGTTAAATAGAGTTAGTTTAAAAGTATGATTAATTTAATTGTAAAATGAAGAATTTATCTCATTAGGGCTTAGAAGAATATTCGGAGTTGATATTTTGAGGAAAATTAGAGATATATATATATATATATATATATATATATATATATATAAAGAATTAGATTTTTAGGAGGATAATTGAATAATTAAGAACAATTGATCGAACATAGTGAATGCTGCATTAGCGGCATGTAATTCCTGCACTGATAAATAATTTTGTAACTCTGAAACCCGTTAGAGAACTATTCACGAGATTATATTGTATTCAAAATATACCTTAGTTAACCTATAAACAAAATTAAAAATACGACGCGTGTCCGGAAACTATATGTTCCGTTTCTTTCTACAGCAACCATAATGGTAGTTTTGCAGTACAGCTCTTCCACACTCATGTCTTTAGTTGATTTTCAGTTCAGAGACACTATTATTACTGGACTGTGTTGTTTTTATCTGTGTTAGTGAGCGCTCAAAATGTTTAAAGCAATTGCTTATGCCACCGTTGGCTCACTGTTCCGTAATTCACATTTTGAACTCAAGGAATGTTAAGTCAGTTGAAATTCATTGTCAACTTGTAGAGATTAATGGTGAAAACGTAATGAGAATGATAAAATGGTGAGAAAGTGGGATCGACAATTCAATGAAGAGGAGCACCAATGTTCATGGCGAAGCACGGAGTGGGCGGAAATCTGTTGTCAATGATGGTTTGGTTGAAAAAAGTAAATGTGTAAATATATGTGTGAAAACAGACGGTTCACTATAAAATTGCTTTGTAATGAGTTTTCACAAAGCTTCAAAAACTGTTCATTGGTGGCATTTTCATAAAGTGTGGTGGAATCTTCATAAAGCAGTAACAGCCTCTGGACAGGGGTGATCAACTTTTGTCTAGTGGTTATGTTACGTGGCTATGGACCCTTACCTCACGGTTTCTGTCCTCTGATATGCACTTCCACATTAGTGACGTCTACTGGCTAAATTAAGAAAAACGCAACCTCCTGATCTGTCGCTGCGCCATCTACCCGCAACAAGAGCAATCGAAGTCATCAGACCCACTTGCCGCAGCAAACCAAATTCAGCATTGACGCAGCAACAAACTCAGACCCATTTGACAGCAACCAAATCATAGACACTAAACACAACCAATTAACAGTAAGAACTCATGTAAAAAAATAGTTTCCGACATGCTCTTTTGTGTAAAAATAAATTTTGTTTTGAAAAATGATTTCTTTTACGCAAGTGTTCCCAAAACGGTACCTAATTTCCATAGATGTCTCGTACATTTCCTTTTAAAATCTGCTAACTATGCCATATTTCATAGTACTCTAGGATTCCATATCTTCCCTTTGAGAACAAAAGGAGATGTGTATTAGTTTTATCAAAGATAAAAAAAAAGTGATATTGAAATCTTGTAGTTTTATATGCATTTGGATTAAAGTATTAATTGTATCTCATTCGTGTCCAGAATCAGAGTTATTGAATTAATATAATAGAATGACTACATAAAAGAGATTGGATAGTTCATCATAGTACGGCATTTTTCAATAATGAAGGCAGTATTGCAGTAGTAATGCACTAGTATTGTCATAAAAGAAAACCAGTGTTTTTTATAGAAGATAATTGTATTTCACTGAAGTACGAAATACAAAAGGTGATATATTTTTCAAACGTTATGATCTAGATATTATCAATATCCGTAAACTTCGAAGAACAGACACATTTAAAGATAATTAGCTACTCAAGAATTACAGTTAATTACATAGTACAGTTAAAAATATGTGGGTTGATCAGAAAGAAAGGTTACAAGCCACAACATTTGAAAACTACATATTGTGGAGAAATTATTTTCACTAAAGTGGAGACAAATATCGCTCCTTGTTATACAGCTGGATTGTGGGTAGGTAGTGAAAGTTTCCAGATGGTTCAGGATGATTGAAATGGCGAGACTCTTAGGAAATTGGTCTCGTTTTGAAGTACCAGCCGTGATTCAATTTTTATGGGCAAAGAATGTGTCCGTATCTGCAATGAACAGACAACATGGAGCGAAACTGTGTCACTCTTTTCATCCAGGTAGACAGGTTGTCGAAAACCACAATATGACAGGGAGCTGCCGACCAAGCTCTTCAATGACAAAAATCAACACGGCACTAATTGAAAAAATGATTCAAAATGATCGACGAGTAACTCTGAGTGAAATCTCGTCAGAGCTGGCACTAAGCTATGGTAGCGTGCAACATATTGTTTCTGATGTGCTGCGATATTCCAAGACCGTCTGTGAAAACATCCGTCGAGACCTGGCTCAATGGACTAGGACCTGATTCCTCCCTAGACAGGTTAAACAAGTTGGTCCTAAGTTCTGATAAATGCTTAAATATACTTAGTGATTATGTCGAAAAGTGAAAGGCAAGTGTGCCTCTTAATTCCCTTTTGTATTTTCTGTTTATTGTTAATAAATATTTCTTATTCGACTTGTAACCTTTTTTTTTTTTTGATCAACCATCGTATGTTTCGCAAGAATAACTTTATTCATAATAGATATTTTCTAACGTCAAAAAATTGTTTGCAATATATATATAAATGATGTAAATATGTTCTTCATTATTCTAATTCAATACAAAAATGAAAGTGAAATACACAGTAAAATACGTTTAACACGAAAAAGCTTAATATGAAATATCAGTTAACACGAAATATACAGCGGATCCAACAAACTGTTATGTATTCTTATGCGTGTATTCTTTCTTTTAACACGAAACGAAAATCACTTAACGCGAAAATATATTTTTTTTTTGAGCTAACAGTTAATGAAGTATTAGAGAAAGTATTTGAACTGCCCTACAGTATCATCGGAAAATTTCGTTGCAGTTAATGTTGATAATGAGTATACAGCGCCCTTTGTTTATGGCAAAAGTAAAAAAAAACATTTTGGATTTTGTTTCAAGCTCAAAAAATATCATTGATGCAGATTCCGAAGACGAAAATGAAATGAATATTGCAGCTCCTGTTCTCACGTCATCCGAAAGGAGGAACTTTATGAAAAGTATGCACAATTATTTACACGCACATTTCAACGATGAAATAAATAATACATGGATGACATCAAACAATTTGTTGACAATATCAAGCTAAAAAAGACAATACAAGAAAATGTCAGAATATTTAAAAAATCATAACCAATAAAGTGGAACCAACAAATGTTATGTTTCTTATGATTCTTTCTTTTAACACGAACGAAAATCATACGTGAAAATTTTTTTTTGAGTAACAGTTTATGGGTATTAAAAGTATTTGAACTGTCCTACAGTTCATCGGAAATTTCGTTGCAGTTAATGTTGATAAGGAGTATAAACCCTTTGTTATGGCAAAAGTAAAAAAAACATTTTGGATTTTGTTTCAAGTCAACAATATCATTGATGCAATTCCGAAGACGAAATGAAATGAATATTGCAGTCCTGTTCTCACGTCCTCCGAAAGAACTTATGAAAAGTATGCACAATTATTTACACGCACATTTCAACGATGAAATAAATAATAAATGGTGACATCAAACAATTTGTTGACAATATCAAGCTAAAAAAGACAATACAAAGAAAATGTCAGAATATTAAAAAAAAACTCAATAAATGTTTTATTTTCCAATAAAACTTGAAAACTTTGAGTCAAATTTCATCAAGTTCTTATGGATATTTTTATCTCAATGATTTTTATTAGATACATGCGTATATACATATCTATGTAAAAAGAAATACTTTTTTTCAATATGTTCTTTAGCACGAAATTCGTTTGACACGAAAAAATATTTATGTCCCCTTAGTTTCGCGTTAAACAATTTTCACTGCATATTAAAATTAAATAACTAACTAAGGGTACATTACTTATTATCCTTTTTGGAAGTAATTCCCTTGTCATCAACCAATTGCGATAAATGTTTAGATTTTAAGCAGATAATCAGAAATCTGTCTCAGTCTGAAACTTCTTAGCATTTTAAGAAGTTCACTAATTGCAGAGAGACCAATTACTTAAAACAAATAGGTAACAATCGCTTCTTAATGCCCTTTGGACATTTATTGGAAAGTACATTTGTCGCAACTTGACACTGATTGGTGTCGATATTTCACCAAAGGACTGCGTCTTTTCAGTTGTAACTCACTAAATGTTTCTCGATCTTCTATATTTCTTCGAGCTTCTTTACAATCTAAGATTTGGAGTTAAACTGCGAAGTAATAAGGTTTTGAGAAAAAGGCTTTTCAAAGGAGAATTTATTCTTTAATGCTGGAAAAAAGAAATAGATTAATCTTTATTATTCTAATTTATAAAAAGAAAAGTGGAAACAATTAAGTAACCTGAACATTTATTTATTTTTTCTCTGAAAATTGAAAAGGAAGCAACTTAATAGTACATGAAAAGTTTTAATGGTTTAGTTCAGGGGTCGGCTACCTAGGCCATGCGTGCCACATAATTCTCAGTGGCACTCTGCACTACTCTACAAATGTGTCAGTTTTTCAGTGGATGTAAATTGATAAATTTGTGATGCACCTTATTTGATAAACATCTTCAGAATATGGACAACAACGGAATGACGAAAAAATCTGAAAGATAACTCTAAAGATAAATTTACAGTTATTTTTAAAACTATTGAATGTCATTTCTAGGGAGATTTAATTGTTTTAAGAGAGAAAATTGCATGTACTTTGCTTTCCACTTTGGATTCTACATATCTGGTAAAATATCTTTCCACGTATGAAAAATATTTCGAGTCCGCTAAGAAATTGTTAAACAACTGAATGCTTAGAATCGTGTCTAATTCAAAGTCACACATTACACTGGTGTGCAAAAATTAATGACGAAGTCAAAAATTAGCATATCAGCTGAACGAAGTGGCAGAGCGGACAGAAAGACCAATCAGGAGATTAAGCGAGGTGATGTACGGTAGCACATGCGCAGATATGCAGGTAGACGTAATGGGGGAGTGTCTGAGTAGTAAAGCATGTTGTCGATGTAAGATTAGTATTTCTGGCAAAGAGATTGCACACCGTATAGAGTTAAAATCACACGAGTTGCTGCTCAGCGAGAAATGGCGAATAATCATCCTGGATGCTTGTACCCGAGGTCGAATCATTGGGAAGTTGGAGGAAGGTCGCAGTGTGACAAGTGTGGCTACAGAGTTCGGAATTGCTCACAGCATCGTTCACGACTTTGGAGACAATTCAAACTACAGGAACAGCTATCCGGGGGTTCAGTAGTGGTCATCCACGAGGAACCACACCCGCAGATTACCGGTATATTGCCTTACAGGCCAGAAGAAACAGGCGGCAGACAGCGGGAGAAATCACTAGACACAGGTGACTGGACGACCGATATTGCGTTTTACCGTGGCCAGAAGACTGCACGGTGGTGGTCTGTTTGCACGACGCCCTGTACGGTGTGTACCTCTAACGCCTGCCCATCGGAGAAGGCGTTCTCTGTGGTTCGGGAATACCGGAATTGGAGAGACAATGAATTGGGACGAGTACTCTTTACAGATGAGAGCAGATTCAGTTTGAGTAGCGATTCTCATCGCATACTCATCTGGAGAGAGCGAGGAAGCCGCAATCATCCCTCGAACATCAAGGACAGGTATGGAGGTGGCGGTGTTCTCGTTTGGGGAAGCATCATGCTTGGTTGTGTACAGACCTTCACATCTTCGACGCAAGTTCAGTCAACTGGACCCGTTATTGTAACGAGATTCTTCTTCCATATGTGCGTCTTTTTAGAGGCGATATGGGTCCACAGTTCCTTTTCATGGACGACAATGCACCATGTCATTGTACAGTAGCTGCCGAACAGCTCTTAGAGAGTGAGGATATTGAACGTATGGATTGGCCGGCACGATCTCCGGATCTCAATCCCATCAAGCATGTATGGGATTTTCTAGGCAGACGCTTGGCAGCTCGTACCTACCACCAGTAACGATTCCGGAGCTTCGATTGGCGCTGCAAGACGAATGGGAAGCAATGCCTCAATAACTCATTGACACCCTCATTCTCAGCATGGGCAGACGCTGAGAAACCTGCCTAGCAGTCAGGAGAGATCATATCCCCTACTAAAGACCGGATATTTCTTGCTGGACACCCATCACAGGGATGTTTCGGTCCTCAGTCGCATTGCGCTCCTTGCTACTTTTTCAATAAAGCTTCTTTTTATCCCTCTGATTTCTCTTTTATGAAGTGTTGCTTACATTACTCATGTCCTTACGTATTGGGGATCTTACGGTATTAAATGTGTTGATTTGGAATGCTTTTGTACAAAGTTATATTGAAAAAACCGTCTCGTCTTTAATTTTTGCACACCAGTGTATACTCCTGATTTTGCGATATGAAAATTGAGCAGTACAGGCCCTAGGTTCTATTAAAATTTATATTCTCTTTTTTATTTAACTAAAATGAAGGGAAATATTTCTATTTTAGGTTATTTTTCTATTTCTAATAAATGTTAAAAAATACATAATATATGTAAAATTAAAATTTTTTTTTGTTTTTCTTAAAGAAATATTATTTTTTATTACATAATATTATTCTATAATGTTATTCTTTTTTATTTAAATAAAATGAAGGGAAATATTTCTATTTTAGGTTCTTTTTCTATTTCTAATAAGTGTTAAAAAATACATAATATATGTAAATTAAAATTTTTTTTGGTTTTTGTTAAAGAAATATTTATATTTTGTGCTGTTTATTTTTATGTCAATAAACATATCTTTGAATGTTGCAAAAGTAGTACATAATAAAACTGTGAATCTATATTTTTTTGAACCATTTTTTCTAACTCTGCATGCATAATTGCGGGAATCGAATGGTTTCAAAAATGTCCTTCTGTGTGGCACGCTGAAACATATGGGTAGATGGGTTTGGCACGCCACAGCCTAAAAGGTTGCCGACCCCCGGTTTAGTTGATATATTTTAAGCGGGGAATATATAGTTGTGATGGATCTATACGGTTCCTTCTACTAACCTCTTGGGAATTACTTTTAGACCATCATTTTTTCAGTTTGAGAGTTAGTGAAGTAAGAATAGATTGAATTGAAGTGAAGTAAATCGGCAGTGAAACGTATACGTAAACAGTGTACGAAGCGAGAAGTTAGAATATTAAGGAAGTGATTAGTTCAACTATTGGAGAAGTGCTTAAGTCCACGCAAAGAGATTAGAAGATTGCAAGAGTTCAGGTACTGTGGTCTTTAATCAAGTTAGAGAGTTAAATTATTAGAGCGGTCATTAAAGTAATAAGCTCTGTATAAAGTTATCTTAAGGTTAGATCTGCAGGATTGGTTATATTCTCCCCACGCTATCTCGTCTCACCCTCGTGCTCTGACTGATCAAAGTTATCTTATTTAGAGTGTTGTGTCTGGGTTGAAATAGTGATAAATAAAATAATTGAAGTTCATCATGTCGTCTGATCAATTGGTTCCTCCAACACCTCTAGCCGAGTTACCTGGAAGAATTCTTCATATAGTTCCAAAAAATAGTCTAAATCTGTTAGTCTAACATGGAACAGTCCTTTTTTTTCAATATAGTTTTCCCAAAGTAATCAATATATAAGAAACATTGAAGTAATCTGGGAAATATTTAGTCTGAAAAAAGTAGGAAAGTTATTGTTAAAGATGAGTTTCAAGTTGGTTCTTGATATAGTTGATTAAACAAAAAGGGTCTCCATAAATCTCTTTATAAAATTTTTCTTCTGACATTTTTTACTGTTTAAAATTGGAAAAAAAGATATATTCTGACATTAACATTTGGAACTTTTTTTTACGTAAAATAAAAGCATTGTGTAGCGGCTGTATTAATTTACTTGGTTTAAACTATGTTGGTGACGTTGGCTTGATCTAAACTGATGTTCCCCAAGAGAATTAGTAGAAGACCTGAATAGAGTCCATTACAATGTGTATCAATTAATACTTATATTTTATATTTAATTTTTTCCTTACTTTATCATGTTATAAATATTTCTTTTTTGCTTACTGAAAAATGCTTATCCTGTCCAATATTTTCAAAAATGAATAATGGAACATTTCTCCATCCACGTGAAGTACGAGATGACTGACCAAAGAGGGAATGAGAATGGTTTGAGAAGAGAGAACTTATGGCATGGTGTTAGCCACTCGCTTTTTGAGTGTAACCGCATTATATTATGAGAGAAAATAAGAGTTTATACAGTCCACTGAGAAGTTGTTTCGCCTTAGAGTTTTGTGAATGTACTCTACTGTCGAATAACCGCTAGCGACCACAATAAGAGTAAACATTGGGGCCCGTCGAGTATCCAGAGACAGCAATGGCAGATTTGGTAATTTTGGCAAATTGTGGTATATGTATTACATCCGTGCATTCCCTTATATTGGTCTCAAGTGGTTATTCTCCAGTTGAGTAAATTCACAAGACTCTAAAGAGGAACAACTTCTCAGTGGACTGTATAAACCACTGATTCCCAAAGTGATCCATATCGACCCCCAGAGGTCTATGACAACCTGAAAGGGGTCCACGTCTGCGAAAATATAATCTGGGTGTTCATAAGGTGTAAATGGGGTCTATAATATTGGATCTCATTTAAACCGAATCTTGAGAGTCTAATTTTAAATCAAATGGAAACCAGATTTTACCTTTTTAACAGATTTATTAACTAAATCCAATGAGTTAGTTACAAGCATCTTAACTTGCAGTTACAAAGTGACAGCACAAATTTTATTAAAACAAGGACCATCATTTCAGCGTTTCTTGCCAGAATCAAGCTAAAGGACTATAAGTATTGGATGTCAGGAATTTCCCCAGCTTCCCAATTGACCACAGACAATCTTCCCGGAAAATTATGTTTTAACCTACGTTCAACATTTAAATGCCCTTTATTCAGATTTTGAAATCCGGTTTCTGAATACTTTGACTATGGTAATTACAACTACATGCAATGAATTCATAAGGTCACATCGAAAAAAAGTCATATTAGAAGGGGAACTGATTAGAATATGCAGTAATGGAGATTTTAAAGTAATGTTTAGAAAAGGATGTCAGCAATTTTGGCTTCAAAAATATATACTTGTTATTTATCCCAAGTTATGGAATATTGTGAGAAAGTTTTTAAATGGTTTTCTTGCTGAGGAGTTTCAAGAGTGGTTTCCAATCACCAAAAGAAAAAGAAAAGAAAGAAAAAAAAAGTCAGGATAAAATAATAACCGAGGTGATTTAGAGTTAAACCTGGCGAGATTGATGGAAAATATTGAAAATTTGTTATTAAAGCACCAGATTCTTCCCTTCTATTCTTGTGTTTGTTAATTAGTTATTTTATATATAAATTTTAATTTAATTAACATGTTTCTTAAGTTTTAAACATAACATTTCACTACAGTTAGAAGTTTAAATCTTTTAAAATAAGTAGCTCTATACCAGCTGTCAAAAAGACATTTAAGTTGATATATCTGAAAAAAATTCAAAAATATGTAAGCAAAGGTCTAATAAAAACCGAAAAACATGGCAATAGGTCTATGAGACAAAAAGTTTGGGAGCCTCTGGTGCATTGGAACTCACCGCTTTGGATAGGGAAAAGAGTAAGAAAAGGTTAAATCTACACTTGGAATTACGCAACACAGTGTGCATCTCAAACTCCCCAAATTTAAATCATAATTTTTATCACCCTCCCCCACACAATAACAATGTATTTTAAACAATAATAATGAACTTTGACCCTAAAACTGCAACAAAATATTATTTATAAGCCATACATATTATCAAGATATGTAGTAGATTTAATAGACATGTATATAACAAGCCCCTGGGTATCACTAGTAATTATTGTATTTGTTCTTAATTTAGTATTCATAAATTAAGGTATCCGACTATACCCAAAAATTATGAATTTTCCGAAAAGTTACAAATTTTTACATTATTTTATTTTATAGGCCATCTTATATTTTTATCAGAATACCAAGTTTGTTATTCTCCGTTCTCTAGAACAAAAACTACAAGTGTTTTAGTAAAAGCAGATGCCATTACATTAAGCAAGATGGCATACTTAAAAACGCGTTTTAATCAAAAGGTGTTTTTTTTTTAAATGCTCAAACGGGGACAGTGAATGCTCAAAAGGTTTTGAAAATAATTAACTGGATTTTTTTGCATGTTCTGTATAATAGTAGAAGTGTTTTAACCTTCAGATTTATCAATCACTGTTTTTTATTGCAAAATTTACAGTCCCTCATGTTAATATAATTACAACTTTTGAAAGCAATTTCATATAATAACTAAGATTAGGAGTTGTAGTTTTTGTAAAAGTTAAAATATCTCTTAATTTGAAGGTTATTTTAGAAATGAATATCATAGCAACACATCAGAATTAAAAATTGAAAATTTGTTCCTAAACTTTTGGTACAAAATGAGCCCTGTTTAATTATTTTTTGTAAAATCTTATTCATTTTTTCCAATTTTAATTGTAATAATTTCTTTTTCTCTTCTTAATTTTAGCATACTTTTCTTAAAATGTACTATATATATAAACAATTTTAAAACCACAGAAAAATCCTTACATCTCAATTTAAAAAAAAAAAGTTGTCAAAAGTAGTCGGATACCATAATTATCAAATACATTTTGCAGTGCTGACTGATTTATTACATTATAACAGTATTATGAGGGAATATATTCTAATTTTTTTGCTTCCTTTTAGTAAATTAATAATTTTTTAAATAATGTTTTATTTTCGACTTTTTGATACGTTCGTGCTTCACAGTTTGAGAAACGCTGACGTAACAA
This sequence comes from Trichonephila clavata, assembly GCA_019973975.1. Classification (NCBI taxonomy): domain Eukaryota; kingdom Metazoa; phylum Arthropoda; class Arachnida; order Araneae; family Nephilidae; genus Trichonephila; species Trichonephila clavata. The sequence goes on from BMAO01022792.1 coordinate 53,068, forward strand.
ATAAAAATAAAAATAAAAAATTGTAAAATATTTCTATTCATAAATACATGCAACATATTACTACTAAATTTTTTGAATTGTAATTTTTTTAAAATTTCTATTGTGTTAAAAGGAATTTTACTATTGTAAGGTTAAACTAGAGATGGTTCAAATACTTTTTTTTATTTAAAAAAGAAAAATTATTTCTTTTATAATCCGTTTTTCCTAGAAACTAGCCGGCAACGAATAATGAGAGTATGTGATTATTTTAACTCGTTATTTTTAACGGTCGCCTGCCGACAGCCATTCATTTTTTCAACCGACTACTCAACAGAGCTGTAATCGCATACTTTCAAAAATAATTGACTCTAAGACGTTTTGTCTCAGAGATTTAAAATGCTCATTACATTTAACCGCATTCATAGTTGAAAAAAAGGCTATATTAGTAGCTTCGGTTGACGAAATAATGAAAGTTTTTATACCAAGAAATGAAAGAAAATCGTCTGAAATGAATTATTTCTCGTGAATGAAATTTTCATCGAATAAAAAAAATGGCCCTAAGAAAAACCATTAATGAATGTTTTATTCAATACGTTGTGTTATTCACGATCCGTTTTCTATTTATCTTAACTATATTCGTAATTTGTATACGCATAGTTAAATTAACTATCTGTAACAAATAGTTATGATTGTATTACCATACCCATAATTTGCGATTTATTATTACGAATTTTATTACAATTTGTAAGATTCTTATTACAAGTAACGTATTTTTGACCCGTAAGGGTTGCATTATGTTGTACTTTTGCATTTTTTTGATACTTTATTCATACTTTGAATTACGTCAAATAATTCAAAGCTTTTTTAATAGTCAAAAAATAAATATTTGTCATAGAATAGTTATCTGTAATTATTAACTAGATAAAATTTTATTAATACGGTGCAGTGCATTTTTTCTTTGCATATGTTATATATAATCTAGAAAAAAGCCTTTTTATTTGGACAAATTTTTATTTTCTTCAAAGAACACCGAGCTAATTGTTTATCACCATTATTTCGAAAATTTTTCAGTGAATAAATCATAAAATGTTTTAATTATTTTAGCGTTCCAGTTGTAAAAACTTATTTAATAGAAAATATAGGCACAGATTGCAATTTCAATCCTAGTGAGTACTAACATAGCAAATGAGCAAAATAAAATGCATATAAAATACTCAAAGCTCTTTCTAAGCATGTATTTTCCACCGCATGTGTGAATTATATTCTAAATATTTAAATGAACAATTCATTTTTGTTTTATTTTCATGTACAGTATTTAATGTCAATTATATCTTAGGTCATCCACCTACATTTTATAAAATTTATGATCTTTAGAATATTTAAATTAAAACCTCATTTAACATTTTTGGGTATTTACGTACTATCGTAACAATGCTAACATTCAAGATAACTCGCCAAGTTGGCAACCACGATTTCGCATGTGTCGTACGCGTTGAATTGCAGTTAAGAGCTTCGTTTCATATAATGTCGCCAATGTGATTGCGATAACCCATAGTACCTATTTTTGCTTAGGTATAATTTTGCATTCGATACTTCCTTCGGAAATTGATGATTATTAACAATGTAAAGGTATTGTTTAAAATCATATTGCAATTGGTAATTTATTGATGCGTTTTGAATAACTATTCAAGGGACGATCAATGAAGTGTAATTCGTATGTGATACAATAATTTTTTTCCATGAATGAAATACAAAGAAAACTGTTGTTTTAATAGTACTTTATTTGTAAAATTAAATAAATTTCTCCAAATAGTTTTCTATTCTTGTCTGCAAAAAAATAAATATTTATTCTCAACAAAACAATTTTTTCAAAATTGGGAAAATTTTAAATTTTGCTTTCCTTTGACTACAATTTTGAAATTTCGAAACTTTGATGTAAGTATTCACATTACATTATTTTAATTTTTTGCTATTGACTACATTATTATCATCTAGTCATGATGATAATAGCCAATAGCTCTAATTATAAGCTCAATAAAATTTGTTAAGGGATTTTAAAGATATTCTGCAATTTTTAAATGCTCGATTTGCTTTACTTTTACTGCGATTTGTAAAATTTGCAAAATTTCTTTAGTGGCTCAATATTTAGCTTCATCATGTCTAGAAATTCCCGTTGGAATTCAATTTCTATAAAAATATATCTCTAAAACTATTGTTTTGAATTTGCAATGCACCTAACAACAAATGAATTGCATTGTTAACGAAAAACTTAAGCAACTAAGTTAAATATGTGTGATAATAGAGAATTCTTACAAGTACAAAGTAATGCTAAGTTCAAGGAAACATTTAAAAAAATGTTTCCTTTATTTCTAAAGCTAATAAGAACACAAAGAAACAAACATTTTTTCGAATCTAAAATTATTTTTCTCCTATATATTTTCAATAATTTAAGCTATAAAGTAAAAAAGCAATACTCCAAAAAGGATTTATCCGAATGGGACAATATTGCGAATTCATCTATATTAGTTTTGAATATAGAATAACTAACGGCAGGCAATAAGTGGCTAGATGAAGCTCCAGCACATTGCAACAGAAATTCCGGATGGTGAGTAGAACAGAGTACAGTCCGATGCTAAGGCGTTTTTTCGTTGGTAATGTGCTTCCGTCACACCCACGGGGGCTTTTATTGCTTCACAGTCGGAATCGACAACAATATGAGCTGAAATCTCAATTTGAAAAAAAAAATACTACAGTTGGAAGAAAAGAAATATGACTGCCAAAACGTGGGGTCGCTAAACATTTAGGTTGGAACGGGTTTTCAATGATGTTACTAGAAATGGGCAGTGGCGTAGCGTACACCTCCACAACCCATGCACCGCGAGGGGCATAGGATTCCAGTGAGCCCAAAACCTGACTGATACCAAATACGTACCCTTTTAAAGATCCAACTTGGGACTTCCAATCTATCTTTGTAGGGGGTTCTAATATTCTTCGTTATGCCACTAGCAATAGATGAAGAATTGCACTTAAAAACAACAACAAAATTAGTGGTTTATCGAGTGCTACCGCAAATAGTGTAGACAAAACGTGTACCAAATCGCTGTTCAATGGTACACGTGTAACCTAGATCTAGTGTGACTGCAATGGTCATTGATAGGTGAGTCAGGGAATGGGGTCTAAGGTTACGGTGGTCATTGTGTCTTACCGTTACACTCTCCTAAATGTATTTGTAGAGGTACAGGGAGCATTCGACCTGGAATCTTTCAGGATGGAATACAACTGTTTGTAGCAATGAGTCCTATTTCGAAGTGAACGTGATGATCGCGAAGACGATTCAGAAATATACACGAAAGCGGTAATTGCACACCATTCTAGAATCCCACACATATACCAACAACCAAGAATAATGGTATAAGGTGCCATTTCTTTGATTGATGAACCTTCTGTTTGTTCATCCGTAACACCCTTAAACGTTGTAAAGTTTCTACGCCTGGTAATATTTCCCTTCCATTCACGTTCCTCTGGGATTACATTTCAACATGCTGCATGCAGCATGTATCTCTCTTTCTTATTTTCAGGATTCTCAAACACTTCTCTTGGTTGCCTCATCACTAGATCTCTTCCCCAGTAAAGTATGCTTGGCCTTTAATAGTTGGCCTCTCCAACGCCCCTGGATCTCGCTGATCAAGATTGCCAAATGGAACTATTATGACAAGCAATCCCACGGGAGAACATCTGCCAGAGCTATGAACCAATGTCCACCGATAAAGTTTAATGGAAAAAGTGTTAACTCATTTTTTGTAGCTTATTTCTTGAATAAAACAACCAATTACCATTGAACTGAGTTCCTTTTCCCATATATGTATATCCCATTTTCTTATTTTCATACCTTTCACGTAACTCCTTCCAGATGCGTCGCTTTTTATGTTACAGAGCATATTTTTATATGAGGAATTTCAATGTTGAGCAAAAAAAACAGTCAGATCCTATTAGATCGGTACTTCTGTACAAAAGCTGATTTTTTTAAATGTGATGCACAGTCGATTTCCTAGTAGAGTTCAGAATGTTAGTAACTCTTACAAAAGAAAAGAGTATGTTCTCCAAAGAAATAAGAAAACTTTTGAAATCCTAGGACTTTTTTTCCTAAGCTTGATATAAAAGAACATTTAATCTTCAACTGACCCGCTTTAGCTTTTTGTATCAGTAGGCATATGCCAATTTTATTTTACATTGTAGTTTTCTTTCGATACACTTTTAAAGACGATAAGATATTTCATTGCATTAATTAGAAACAAGTTATGAGTATAAATTATTCATATCTACAGTTAAATTTTGCTTCAATTTCATTAGTAAATAGCAAATATCTGATTTGCGTGTTGATTTAAGTATTCCAAAACATCATCAATCTCTCCATCATTTATTTATAACTCATTTCCAAAACTGAATCAATTTCACTCCTACATTTTTTGCAAATATTTTAAAACCATAAAGGTATTAAACAATGTTCAATATATGATATTTGAAAAATCAAATTTTAAGCAGACATTTTTGTAACTTCCGGATCCGAGAATCTAAATTCAATTTCAGAAAATAGGTGTTGCATTTTTTTTTTGACTTAAGCTATAAATCAGGTAGTAAAAACAATTTAATAAAAGAGATAGAATTAAAAAAAAAATTTAAAATGACTTTTAAAATAAATAACTGATAATGTTAACACAAGAGACGTTTTGTAGCTATCTTTAATAAATATACTTGATAATTTCTCTAATAATAATACATACTCTCTATCAAATTTGTAGGCTTTGTCTTACAGAATATATAGTAATTATAGAGCTCTCAGTGTTAATCAGCGGAAAAAGCTCTACTATTTTATTTGTGTATAAAAGCGTCACAAAAATATTTACTTACTAAAGTTCTCTGCATTTATTTAAATTTAAACTTTGCACGAGGTGCTTTACAATACTTTTAGAATAAAAACTTATATTTCAGAACGATCCATTTCTTTCTTATTCTGCGGTACACGATTTCAAAACAAAAAAAAACATTAAAAGTAAACCTAAGGCGTGAGAGATTTAAGCCTCAAAAAAACACAAAAACGTATCACTCTTATAGAAAAATTCAACCTAAATATACATTATTTTTTAGTTGAGCAAGTAAAAGGTGGGAAGAACTATAACTCATTTCTTCACTTTCGGGTGCTGAAATTTAGGGAATATAATGTGACGCCGGCCTATTAGAATTTGATGGATGGTAGTTGCCAACCACTACTACGAAGATCGATCAGCTGTTAAGGCCAAAAATCACTTTCTAGCCCTTTGAAGAATATTTCTACGGCAGGATGATTTGGGATTTTAGCGGATAACCTCAAAACACCAAGCTCTTGTACTTGTCACATGAGAGCTTTAGATAATCATAAATTCTAACCGTGATTACGTGAAACTTAGTTGGTGTTAAGTATTAATATATTACATTTAAATCATTTATTAAAATAAACTAGGAGATCAGTCAAATTATTTTCCGTGAAAACTTGAAAGTGTTGATTTAAAGATAGTGAGGAATTCTTATGGTATACAATTGATCATTTATCAAGTTATATAACTAAGTCTTTATTTATTTGTATATTAATTATAATTGTGTGTATAAATTAAAAAATATATAATTGCTTTTTGAATCACTATATGCCAATTTTAAGATTTACGCAGAATAAGCTGTTTAACTGTAATAACCTCCCAAAATATTTTTAAATAAAGCTGTGGATTTGTATACATTAAGAACTTTATATCTAATTGTAAGTATTGAATTTTATAATAGTATCAATTAAATAGTATAATTTGACCGAAAAAATACCAGTTAACTTGAAGTAATAATTAAAGTTCCTTAAAACAGTTATACAACTATTAAGAAATAAATTCAAAATGTGAAATAATTAGATTAAATGAAGTATTCAAGCCTATTACATATTTTCTAACTATATTTGCATTTTTCATACTATATTTGCTAAAGGATACTATTGCTTAGCAATAATATAGCTGATTTATAGATTGCAATAATTTTAATAAGTCACTTCATTTGAGAGAATGGCTTCTAACTTTATAAATTATTTATATGACTTGAAATGCTAAGAGAGCTAGTAAATATATTTACAACATTTTTTTAAACAAAGTGTTCTAAGTTTTTTAAATTTCATCTTAAAATAATATCACACACACACAATGATGTTTCTTATATACAGTAACCAATTTTGTTTTTAAGTAGGGTTTGTCTCATAGAAATCTGCGATGTCACAATTTTATTTAACATTTTATTTTCCAGTCACGAGTATCTGTTAAATGCAATTACTGATTCGAACTTTATTTAAATCCTCGTTACTTGTTGTAATTTATTTCAAAGAAAATCATCTTACATTTGTAAGTTGAATTGAAATCAATACGCTAATTGTTGTTTTATTACGCTAATGTTTTGTTATTGGTTTGCTTATTATGTTTTGAAATTACTAAGTATGATTAAACGTGAAGTAGCGTTTTTTGAGAAATAGTTTGAATTTTCTCAGATGTCGATGAAATATGTATATTTTTATGTCGTGTGAAAAAATGACAACTGATTGGTAACAAATGTTGCATAAATTTTTTTCTTTCTGGTGGTGGTGGGACTAATCCCCATCTGTCTAGTGAAACTAGACCAATCCATGAGCCATAAATTCACCAATACTAAGAACATCAGGGAAGGGGAAGCAACAGCCTCCTCACAGGAAATTCCTAGACGCTGCAGAATATGCTGAGGTGAAAAGGGACTGATGTCACACATTTGGTGCAAACTGGGAAGTTCCTTTTGTTACCTTCAAAATTCATCCCCTCAGGAGACCAGTCAAAAATCTGAGAATGCGTCTGATAAGATCTGAAACCCTTGAATGATAATGGCGGATCCAGGGTGTTTTTGAAAAACCATAGGTAAGGAGGAACAACCCAGGTTCTTCATATTAATCTTTAGCTCTGGAGTAATCACGGTCGACCATGTGGTCTTCCGGATCCACAGGATCGTTAGCGGCCGCTTTCTCGGGACCGCTACTTCGTTCTCGGGTAGGCCTACATGAGAAGGAACTCACTGTAGATGAACAGACAGGGTGACAATCTGAAAGCTGCTTAAAAGTATGGAATACCCAGCTAGTGCTGTCGCCAATAGATGGCCGATTCAATAAATTTTGGATGGAGGAATGGCTTTCTGTCAGAAAACGCTTGGTCTTGTATGTTGTTAATTATCGTTATATAATTTTATGTTGTTATTGAATAT
>BMAO01022793.1:0-18497 GCA_019973975.1 Trichonephila clavata
GATTTAATATCAAGCAGAGTGCGTGTGTTGTGTTAAAACATTAAATTTTAAGTTAATATAATTTATTTGATTATATCTCTGAATTGTTTTAAAGTGGCTGTATGGGTGTTTTATTTTGTGATAAATAAAATTTTTAATAAAAAAATATTTTTGTATTAAATAATTACAAACAGAAATTCACTATTTATAAAATTCTAAGAACTTTTTCGAATTGTTACCACTGCGCACATGTCAAAGGAATTCAGCTTATATCTTTCCATTATCCAAATAGACCATTAATTTCATCTTGTCACATTTTTCTATTTCATATAATCAAAACTGATAACATTTTCATTGAAGTATTGCTCTAAGCTCAAAAAAAGTTCATAATTTACATGTATTTCAAAGATTTACACAAAAATGCATAAATCCATTAAAAAAATAATTTTGTCTTTGTTTATATTAAAAAAAACTAATTTATTACCTTTAAAGAAAGGACTAAGTTTTATTTTCTCATGAAATTGTGCTGTTAACTTATTGTGAAACTGTGTGTTACCATTTATTTTGAAAGTGCGTGCCTTTCGAACATGAGATCATGTCACTTTCTTTAAATATTCTAAGTTTAAATAAAGTCATTAATGTATGGTTATACACTGGTGTGAAATAATCAAAGAGAAGAAAATCCTATTTTTATAATGAGAATAAGCTTTGGATTAATTTTGTTTTTCGGTATATTTTAAGGTAAAATTGTTACACACACATATCTATATATATGTATATGTTTATTATTTATACATACATAGATATTTATTTATAGTAGTTTAAACAGAGAAGACACATATTGTACATTGTTTCGAATGTCATAAGTTTATAGCATTTGATGCAAGTTGAATTAAATTATTTTTCTATCAGATAAAGTAATAATTTATTTCAATATGTGCTTGAAAAATATTTTTAATGGAAATTAATCATTCCTTTCGTCTCACGTAAAGAAAAATCATGGAATGAATCAGAACCTGAATGAACTTTTCTTCAGATTGGATTTCTCATAAAAAGAACTAAAAGCTCTAAGACTTGCGAAAAAATATTGAATCGAATAAGCTTAGTTTATTTTACTCCGGGATGAAAAAGGCTTTATTTATGACATAGACACACATGCTACTTGGAAAAAACGATCAACTTTCGAACCATTGCTTTTCTCTGGAAACCTATTTCTATTAGATATTTTAAAGCATAAAGAATGGATTATTTCCCTTTGGAAATCTTAAGGCCCAATTTGAAGTTGATTGGAAAAGAAAATCACACATGACGTCTCCTAAGACAAAGATACTTTAGTTTCTACCTTTTTCCTCTGAGTTTATTCTACGCGACAATCCCTTATTTCACGGCATCTATATTCCTCCATTATCTCTTTTCTCCTTCATTTACCTTGGAAAACACATTTTTTAAGGCGTGAAATTCATTGGATGTACCTAATGTCTTGTATTTTCTTAAGGGAAGATTCCATACCTTTACTTTCTTCCAATCGTTGATTCTTTGAGAGCTTATTTCATGTAGCTTGCAATATTTCTTTCTTATAAATAAGCGTTAAGACTTAATTAGAAGAACCAAAAGTTCGCATTAATATTATTTTCGCTTGTTAGAGAAAATATTGGTTAATTCTGTGATTTTTTAGCTTTATCTGATTAGGCTTAATAAGTAAGGCAATAGAATATAATTCGGTTTTTAATTTGAAATTTAATCTAAGTCAAATATTATGCAAATAGAAAGGGATATGAAATGTCTAAGTAATCTCATGTTTAAAAGTAATTAATCATCACAAGAGTGAATGTCATTTACAAAGTTATCTTACTTATATTAAAAAAAATATTAAACAATACATTTCATAACTAATTATAAACTAATCGTTTTTAGAGTATCCTTTTAATATTTGAAACATTTTGTTGAAGTAGAATCGGGGGCCAGGCATAGTTTAGAGATATAAAACAATTATAAATTTTTATGGCAGAAAGCTTTTTTATGTTCATAGCTATTCTGTTACAACATATAATATTCATTATTAAATGAAATGTTAATTGTTACCTTATTCCTAACTCATTTAATATTAAACGTTCAGTGTAGATTGACCAATCACACATCAAATTAAGAGAGATACTTCCTTCTGTGTTCTCGATAAAAATTTTTCCATCATGGGAAAAAATATTATAGTAAGGATTAAATTATACATTTAATAAAAACCAAAGTAAAGTATTTTTATTTTTATATATATTTGTATATATATATATATATATATATTATATATTATATTATTATTATTATTATTTTTGGTAAAATAATAATTTTAACCCCATTATTAATTTTTATCCGGAATATTTAAAGCTAATTAAAATTAATAGTAATCCAGTTAAAACTAATTATTTTGGATGTATCATTGTGTATTAAGGAATATAATTACATAGCAATATTATGATAAAAAAAGATGATTTTAATTTTAACATTCTTAAAGTGCCTTACTGGAATTCCAATATCAATTATAGAAATATTATTTTCAATTATAGTTATCGTAATAACGTATTTGTTAGTAAATTTAATATATATTTAAATCTTAATAAATTTATTAAACATTGTATGGAACACAGATACCCTCCTAAATTTATAAAAAATTTACTTAACAGTTAAATAAAAAAAGTTATTAGTTGTGCAGTTTTATAGATAGATGGCGCCTCTAGCTAAGTAAATTAACATTATTATATTTTCTTAAAAATTAATTGTATATGTCTGGGTGGTACTTTTATTTTTTATAAATTTTAAAAATTAAAATAGAGTTTTTAAATGTGTATATATAGTATTAATGCTATTTTATCAAAACTTAATAATTTTATGAGTACTGTATTGTTCGTAACCGGGGAATATGAGTCAAGTGGTAAATCTTTATCTAATAGTTTAACTTTGATTTTCAAATATTTTAGTAATATTACAGGCTATAATATTATCGCTTTACATTAATAGATTATGGTTTTATCTATAATGATAGTTAAACTTAACTAGAAATGCATTGCTTTCCCTATGGCCCAGAGTATTGGCAAATTCAGGTGAAGGTTGGCTGGCCTAAAAATATTGTTTAAACCTGCATTCCTGGTTCCTAAGGCTAGGAGTTTGCTCTAGTATTTCTGTGGCTAAATCTATTCTATGATGACTATAGTTATCTTAGGTATATAACTATTTTTTGTATATTTAATATATATATATATTATACCTGTTGAGCAAAAATTCGATAAAAACTTTGAAAAATTAAAATACCAATAAATTAAACAAATAACGAATGGTTTGCAGGTTTAGCATCGATAAGAAAAATAAAGGAAAATTCAAAAAACACCCAATAGGTGGCGTTTTGTACAAAAGTGGAAAGAGAAGAATCACAAATAACAGAAGTAACGTTACCAAATATTTATTGCAGCAGCATGTGCACCACATATTCCCACCACAAGGGATGGCACATTCCAAATATGTCACAATCCAGCAACGGAAAAGTACAGAATGTCCGCCTGAATATATGAAAGCTCTCGGTGGATAGCATCTTTCAATTCCGACAGATTGGAAGCACGAGATCAATACAACCGAGGAATTTTAATATCCCACAGCCAAAAGTCTTTTGAAGTCAGACCTGGAGACCGAGGATCCTAAGTAAACTTGCAACGTTTGCTAATGATTCTTAGACTTGGTCGTCTGGATCTTACATGATCCTCGAGCGATCCAGTTTCCTCAAATTGCTGAACAAGTTTTATGAGGCCTACCACTGTTGAATGCCCTTTTCCAGTTTTCAAGTCAGAATTAACGCACTGCAATAGTCGCTGATTCCTCGTCATGGAAAAACAGCTTCACAGAAAACTTTGTCTTTCTGTCTCAGCATCCTTGTTCACTTAGTTGGCATGCAGCGGAGAATTAGATCTGAATCAGAGCATGAGTATTTGTAATCGCCTGCCTCATTTTATATTTCCAACTCAGTTGTTTGTACGCCATCTGTACGGCGGTTTTTTTTCTCATTTTAAAAAAAGTTTCCATGACTTGTCATGCTAAACCTGCAAACCATTTTTTGTTTTGTTTAATTTTCCGGTTTTTATTAATCTTTTAAAGCTTAGATGGACTTTTCCCCCACTCGTGTTTAACAATTTCCCTACTAAAAATAAAAAAAAAAATACTAAAATCTACAAGCTGTCTTTGAAAGGATGAGGAAATATTTATTATTTTAATTTAGCTTTGTATTTTAAAGAACTAAAACTAATTAGTCCAAAGATTAAGAAACAGCAAAATTGAGCATAAACAAGACAGAAGTTAAAAAAAAAATCGTTCGCTCTGGATATCTCAGTTTTTATAACATCTTCAACCGTAGGCTTATAGAATCATATGACTTCTATTTTATTAATACTGTGAATGGTCAGAATAATTGGAGGATAAATATTGTATCATTTTATATCAAAATACGCTTATATGGTGGTTTTTTAATAGATAAAGTTTTGTGACAAGGACTAAAAAATTAACTAGCATAGCAAATTCTTGGAGAGCTCAAAATCATGTAAATTAAATAAATATTTTTAGAAAAAATTTAAATGGTCATTGGATAACATATATGCATATGAAAAGCCTTTAAGAAAAAATTCGTATAACATGCTTATTTTGGGTGTAAAAAGAAGAAAAAAACTTTGCTTCATGCAACTAATTGCAAATTTTACACCCTGTTTCCTGAAAATATCGAAATAGAAACAGAACGAGACAGAACAAATAAAGTGTGGAATTTAAAGGTTTCTATTTTTTGCTGATTTATAAACATTTGGTGGAGTATAACATTTTATTCCATATTCAAAACAAAGGGTTTACAGACCAACTGTCTTAACCTAAATTCACATCAAACTTAAACAAATGCTTTAATTTATTTTTTAAAAAACTTTTTAAAGTAGAAAAAACAAATTAATCACATTTTCATTTATCATTAACCTTTCGTCGTGTGTACCTGGCCTGAGAGGCCAGCACAACAGCTTTTTAAGTGTCCTCACACACCGGTGGTTGAGCTTGACGCCCTTTCCAATAGTTTTCTGACTCTTGGTGGTAGGTAGCACGCTACAGCCAGTCTGTCCTCAGCCCTCACTGGCTTGTCAAGAGCCCCCTTTCCCTTTCAAGGCCACAATTTTTATTGCAATCATACATTACTCCGAATATGCTTTTCAGTGATATATTACAATAGATTTCATTGATGGAACTACATCTAAAAAGACTACGCAACTTGTGTTTCCAGTTTTTCTTCCGATCTTTTTCAATACCATTTTTATCCTCATTTTGTGCCAAATTAACAATTTTGGTTCTTTTATTTTAAGCTTCATTTTGTTCATTAAACTGTTTTTCTCAGTACAATTTGGCACATTTGCTATCCATAGACCTTATTCAATACCACCCTACAGATGTTTTGGTTTAAAATGGATTAAGGGGAAGGGAAGTCAAAATATGTCTCTCAGGCCAGATGCGCCTGATTGATTTTGTTTCTCTCAGAGAGGGACCTGGTGAAGAGTTAAGAACAAATTTGATTGAAAGCATTCGTTTCTACTTCTTATTTTAACAAACTCATTTTACTTATGCACAAAACTGAAAGGTACTTCCTAAATAAATGTAGCTCATTTTCCTCCAATAACCTTTTATTTTTCTCAAAGCGTGTATGTGTGCATTACGAGTTGCTTATATCTGCGGCCCAAGTAAATGTCTTTATAACGATATGCACAATAATAATAATACTGATACATGCGCAGTCTTTATTGCATTTCTAAAGATATTTCCCAGTTATCTAATGCTAGACATATAAACTACTTCCTTGAAAAATGTTTAAAAACGTCTAAATAACGATGTACGTTAAGCTAAACGCTGTTCCAAAGTCTTCCCATTTATTCTTGTAACGCCAAAATATGGTGGGATATACTAGCTTATATAAATCCGAAAGTGTAAAAAAGCCCGCTGGCAACTTTTAAGATCATGCGATTGGCGAAGAAATGGTAAGGGTTTACGACTCGTGATTCGTGTATGGAATTCTCTAAGATCTTTATAGAGATGCTCTCTTGGTATTTAGATCGCCTTGCAGGATGTTTAAAAGTTTATGTTTGAGGTTTATATCCTACCCTACAGTGTTTTGATGATGCCACTATAAAAAAACTGTCGTTGACTTCACTCATGTTTGCCCTGAGCTATTTTAAATGCGGCAGTTAAGAACAGAATTCACGTTTGTTTTAAATGATGTAAGTAACGAAAGAATTCTAAACAGTTTAAGGGCTGGAGTTTTTACAGTGTCACAGCTGGTATGCGGTTTAAAAACCAAATACGGAAAAAATGGAATTTTTATGAAATATATTTGTGGTAGAGTTTGTTGCTGTCATAGTTTAATTTTCTGGTCCGCTTACATTGCTTTAAACATGGTTAACATGATAAAAAAATACTTTTAAAGTTTTTTTTTTTGTAACATATTTTGTCAGCGTAGTTTAATTAAATACTTCAAGAAATTTCTTAAGCAGATCAGAATATGCAAAACTTCGAGTATTGTTTAGGTTTAATACGTTTAATAAAAAATTAAAATAGATAAATTTAATTTATAAACGTTTCTCCATGTTTTTTTCTCAGCTAATATGTACTGCATTTATTAAAATACAGATTATTAAATACTTTCCATAATTTATTGCTATTGTTTCAATGATTTTTTTTTAAAATTTGGGTTTCTATTAGCTGCACTAATATAAGAAATACAACACGTTGATGTAAAGATGATAAAATAATTATTTAATTAACTGCAAACAAATATTTATTTCAATGACTTTATAGAGTCACTATACTAACATCATATTTATGATTCCAATTGATTTTTTTGAAAACAAAAAACACAACACACATTCGCAATTTTAAAAAATTAAGGAGAAGCTATAAACGCAATTCTGAATTATTAAATATATGATAAAAGCTGTTTTTTCAACACTAGAAATTTAATTGTGCTATTTGAGAGACTGTAATATTTTTGTATTATTCTAATTTAATTCTTTCTCGAATAAATCTAAAAACTATTTATTCCACATTCCTATAATTTTTCTATATTATAGGCTGAGAAAGTTAAAAATAATCGAAAAAGGACACACATTATTAGGCCAGATATTAATCAAAACATCCTTCTTAACAATTCACGTAACTCTTTAATTGCTATATATATTTTTAGGCATCGACTATTTCAAATTTTAAATTTTTGACTATTTGGATATTTTTACATTAGCTTACCAGGTTGCAATAGGAGGAAGGTTGGCACCTTCAAACTAGTTTAACCCAATTATTGGTCCTAAGTCCCAGGTTGCACTTGGGTATTTTATAATTTTTTTAATTAGTTTGAAAACGTTGAGATTTCATTATTTTTTATATTCTTCATTAATATTTTAAAATAGGATTTTTATTCTAGGATTCATATAATTTCAAATTTTTGCTTAATTTAAATATATCACAGACAGTGCCTCACTTGAACAGTATGTACTATTTAAGGACTTTTTTTTACTCCATATTTTTATGATTTACTCATTTGTATGAATGGAAAATATAGAACAAAAATGAATATTTGAACATTTTATTTAAATGTTCAACGATATTTTTTTTCCAATTTTTAAAAAAAATATTTTGCAAATGAAAATATATATGTATGTATTTACAATATTTGATGATGTAACAGCGTAATTATAATACATTTAAAAAGAAATGAATTGTCTACGTGTAAAATTTTGCTTATAAATGCACACTTAAAACCGTAAGCATGTATAAAAAAAAACGCAATTATTGTGCTTTTTAAGTACGATAAAAATGTTACTGTTGAAAGTGAATGAAATGCAATTAAAGAAGCAAAGGGTCTCTTTTTAAAAGTAGAATTTGTTCCTTTATTAGTAATCCCATTAGACCCATATCTTGTATTTCTTCTAATAAAGCGCAGTAAAATTTAATGGACAAATTCACCAGACAATAAATAAAACTAATAATTTGTTGGGAAATGAGCTTTAAACACCATTTTAAGTACTTGGCAGTGGTATTTGTTTAACAATTATATCAAGCAAAAGAGAGGCATTCAAGGAGTGTCAGTTGTAGTTAAAATAAAAAAGAGCATTTTTTTCCTTTCATTATACAAATGTTATCATTTCGCTTTTAATGTTATTTGCTTGCTTTTTAATCATCGTTACGTTATGCCTGTAAACGTTTTTAACCTTTTATTTTGGTGAGCTTTTGTAGTAAATATTTGTTTTATTCATTTTTAATGTATTAAGGAATTTTCTTTTATTGATATAATTGGCAATTGATTACACATCAAAGCTTCTAAAGTATTCAATATTTGCGACCCAATTTTCAGTTATAATTTTTATCGTAATCTTCCATACAATAACATTATAGTAAATGTAATAACAATGTACTTTGAAGACAAATCTACTGTAAAACCTTAATTATAAACCGTACAAAATATCAAGATAAGAGCAAACTTGTTGTATTTTTTAAAAAGACAAAATTTAAATAATTTACTTTTAAGGAATATGGTATTGTGTTAATTTCCCTTTCTAGTTTTTAAATTGAAATAGAGTTCAATAAATATGTAACATGTTTTTGATTTTTTATGTCAGAAAGTATTTTGCTATATGGCTTTCGTTCTGTTAATAAATTTTTTAAATCTTATTTCGACTTTTCGATATGCTTGCGCCATCCACGTAGGGATATTACACCTAACAATTTGAGAATATCTGGATTGTAATTAAAAAAATAATTTCAAATGTTTAGTTACCTTATAGAATTAAACTTTTTAACTACGATTCTCCATTAACTTGTATTCAATAATAATAAATATATACTATATATATTTTTATATATATATTATATATATATAAGTTTATATATATATATAATATATATTATACACAAGCCTATTGATTTATGTATATACACAATTACAATGACCACTTGATTTTCAATTGGAGTTTAGCTATAATTTCACGTAGTTGCTTTGAGAGTCGAGCTGTTAATAAGGAGTGCGGAAATAATGAAGCATTAATTTCACTGTGTTGCTTGTAAAAAATAGGGGAAAAGAAACGTAATTCAGCTGTGTTGAAAGTAAAATGGTTGTGGATGCTCGAAGCATCGGATCTAGTATCACCAAAATGGCTATACTTGTGAACTATTCGAGGTCAGAAGTTATTAGTGTTAATAAAGACTATATTCTGAAGTAGAAAAATTAAGTCTCAATGTCAGGTTTTGACCATCCCAGGGTACTGAAAGTTTGCTTGAAATTGAAAATTGCGGAGTTGTCCTTTCCAACAAAAGAGCAATCCTACCTCAAACTATAGGTGATTTATGGAATAACAGCGAACGCCTCTGAACGAGAGAACTATTCTCTGCTCATTACACAGTAAAGACGGTATCCAAATACCTCTTTTAAATACTCTACTGTTGTCCATAAACTAGAACAAATTTCTCCAGTTCACAAAGGACCACACCATAAGTTTTGGACTGTAAATGACTAATAAAAAGTCATGTTGCCCTATGAATCGCGTTTACAACTATGCTACAGCAATGGTGGGGTACGAATACGAAAACAACAGAATGAAAGGATGCACCCCCATAGCCTTGTTATAACTCTACAAAATTGTGCAGATAATATTATAATTTGGGGGATATTTTCTTGGCATATCATTGATCATTTGATTCGAATGGAAGAGTATTTAAATTTCTAAGGTTATTTAGCAATGTTCCTTGTTATACAACTGTCTTTGTTTTAAATAGTTCCAAGAGTATGGTTTAGTTGGCCTGCACTATATATTACCCTATCTGAATCTGAATGAGAATCAATCGGAGATCAAAAGGCAACTGGCAGCTGGCCAATCCGTGGCATTGGAAAGTGGAATTTATAGCATACATTTTCACTTTTCTCATACTATCTACCAACAACTAATACAACGCATGTCATGAGGAATTCATGTGGTATTAAAATAAAATTTAGCCATTTATTGTATTGAAAGAGTGGTAACAGTTATTTGACCAAAAATCACCGTTATATTTTTCAAAACTGTTACAGATTTAGGACAGTGATATGAAATTACCCGATCGTTATAGGAACCAAACGTTCTTTTTTAATGAAATACAATGCAAGTAAAATAGAGAGCAGGAAAAATAATTAACAAAAACCAAAAATTACCTACTAAGACAAATTCTTAAAAACCACATTTGTATTTGAACAGATTTCAAATATATAAATAAGGCAAATTGAAAAAGAAATAATATTCTAAAATTAAAAATTAACATTTAGAAGTTTCTCTAAATTATGCAAGAAATAATGTTCAAAATAATACATCAAATATCCAAAAATTTAAATTTAAAATAGAACTAAAGGAATGATACATACGTACAGAAAATTACAATAACAGACTTAACTGGTTAATATGTTTACTGTAGGCGGAATCTGCGCCAATATCTCAATATATTAAAGTATTAAATAAGAATTTAAAAAGGGAACTATTCAATATAAAGAGTGTAAGTCAAATATATCTTCAGAGAAGATTATTAAAGTAAAATGAATATAACATGTTAGTTATATTATTTTGAAAAATATGTTTGAACAAATTTAAATCGATAATTGTTTCATATATTTTCTAAAAATCTTTATAAAAAACATTTTGTTATTACGTATTTATACAATCTTGAAATTTTGTAATATATATATATATACATATATATATATATATTAATAATAAATATTATATATATAAATATATATATATATATTTAAATATATTTGAAATACCTCACAAAAATATAATCAAGCAAATACTCGAAATCACATTAAACCTAGAGTACGACAACACATTTCAAAATTTCAATGGCGAATAAAAATAATGAAGATCAACATTTTCAAGCGAAATTAAAATTGTATAAGATAAACATTATAGAATATCCAAGTGCAACCTCGGACTTAGTGGGGCTAAACTAGTTTGATGGCGCCAACCTTCCTCTATTGCAACTTGGTACACTAATCTGGAAATATCCAAATTCTCGAAAATTTAAAAATTTAAAATTTAAAAAAAAACTTTTCTTTTAAAAATTTAAAATTAAAAAAATATTTCTCTTTTCAATACTTAAAAAAATTAAACTATTCGCCATTGCATTCTGAAAGATATAACATAAAAATGTTAAAATGCCAAAACAACTTAGTGCATAATAAAACAACCATAAAAAAACCATAAAAAATCAAAGAATATGCACCAATCCTTAAAATGGTTGTATAGAATGAAAAAACCTTAAAAGTTTGAAAATTCAAAACAAGAGTGTAGTATATTCAAAATTAAATACTTAACAACACCAAAACAGATTACACAAATCATAAAAAAAAAAAAAAGCTGACCCCAAATCATCCTATTAATAAATGAAATCGATGAACGGTATTCCAATTTCTCAACTATTTTTCATTTCTCCTACATCAATCATAACTCCTATATTATTGTGGGAAACTCTGATATTTCCTGAAGATTACAGTGTTTTTTTTTTTAAAAGTATAGTGCAAAACAAGTAAAAATATCTTTCTAAGCCTCTGTAAAAATAACGAAAATTCTAATGAGAAGAATACGGAAATTTTCTATTTTTATGCACTTTTATTCAAGAAACTCTTTTCTTTCAGATACAATACTTTGTGTTTCCTTAAGTCAGCACGCTCTGCTACTCACGTAAGAAAGAGAGTAAGACTTATTTTGTATTCCATTTCTTTGTTTCGTGATCTAATCTTCATATGCGACTTTTCTCTTTGCATTAGGTACTTTATTTTGCAACCAGGAGCCCATATTTTATTTATTCTAGTCATCAAAGGAACAAAAGTTGCTATTATATAAGAAAACTTGGATTATTTGAGCTTTCAAGATATGTTGTTAACAGTATTTATCTTCAAAGAAATTATATATAATTACTTAATGACAAAAATATTGTTTAATATTCTTTTGATTATAATGTTGTTATATAATTATGTTAACAGTATTTATGTATTCTTGCTTTAATTAAAAGAATCTAATCGTTGACGAGATGTTTTATATTTTGACTTCAGGATATCAATATAGAAAAAAATAAATCATTTGAGGTCTCCATTTACTTTCCTAGAATCTAATGCATGTGAATTTTAAAGAAAAGTATCGCATTTTATATGCAATGCACATAGGTACAGCAATAAAAAATCCAATTTTTTTAAAGGATTTTTTAAATTAAAAATAGATTAATTGCCACGGTAGCTCTAAAAACTAAAATACAATTAAAAAATTAGAATGACTTTAATGAGATATAAACATTGTGAATATTTTTTTACATATTGGCTTTATCCATTGAACTTAAGGTATCCGACTGCCTAAAAATTTTTTTGGCAATCGCAGACCCCGTTCGTGTATTTTCAGAAAAACACATTTCGAATAAAACGAGTTTTAATGTATGACATCTTGCTTAAAGTAATTGTATCTACTTTTACTAAAACACTTGTAGTTTTTGTTCTAGTCAACGAAAAATGATAAACTTGGTATTTTTATAAAGCTAATAAGATGGCCCATAAAATAAAATCATGCAAAAATTTTTGTCAATTTTTGGCAAAATTCGCAGTTTTAGGGTAGTCGGATTCCTTAAGTAAAAACGTATGGATACTTATACTGAAAGCTACCAATTTTAGCATTTCGTAAGCCTTTAATGGAATGTAAGATCATCTTATATAATTCTAAGCTTCACTGAAACACATACTTTAATAATGTGCATCCCCATGTGCTTTTAAAAGTGGAACGCTATTTGTCGTGTAGAATCACATTTAAAACATAAGGCGACATACTTAAATAAATGAAAATGTGTAACTGTTTTTGTTGTTGTTGCTAATGTCACCTGTCTGAAGTAGTCAGATCAAGGCCCAGGAAATTTATCATGGCATCGGGCTATATTGTACGCCTGTCGTTAGCTGTAGCTTGGAGCACCATGCAGGGGACAGTACGATTTGGCTCAGTTCCACCCCAATTTTGAGGGAGAACACCCTGGGAGTGGTCAGGGGTTCCCCACCTCTCTTTCCCTTCCACCAACTACACGAGAGGACTTGCGGCTCGACGGCTATTTAGAGTAACCCAATGCCGCGAAAGCACTATACATATACAAACATCCATGTCTTCTCCGGGATACAAACCCAGGCCCTACGGCACAGCAGTCAGCGTCGCTAACCACTATACCGGATGGGCGACAAATGTGTAACTACGAGGGATGATTAGAAAAAAAAAGTTATAAGCCACAGCATTTGAAAACACATACTGTGGAGAAAAATTTCCCTAGTGTGGGGACAAATGACGCCACGTGTAAAACATCTGGTTTGCGGGTAGGTAGTGAAAGTTTCAGAATGAATAAGTTGACAAGAAGCTTAGGAAAATGGCCACATTTGGAAGTGCGAGCTGTGATTCGATTTTTATTGGTAAATAATGTGTAGAGCAAAGAATGGCCAGATAACATGTAGTGAAATGATGCCATTCTTTTCAATGAGGCAGACAGGTTGTCGAACCCGTAATATGTCAGGGAGCAGTGTACCAAAAATTCTCCATCCACAGAAATCAACCTTACCTGAATTGGAGAACTGATTCAAAATCATCGACGGTAACCTTGCGTGAATCTCGTCAGATGTGGGACTGAGCTATTGTAGCGTGTAGCATATCGTTCACGATGTTCTGCGATATTCCAAAACAGAGCTGTGGAAATATCCACCGAGACCTGGCTCAATGGACAAGGAAATGTTTCTACTAATACGGGTCAGTTCTTCTTTCTGATATAAGTGCCAAAATAGAATTGGTGACTGTGGTCGAAACGGGATAGGCACGTAAGCCTTTTAATTTCGTTTTTTTTTATTTTCTGTCTATTGCTAATAAATATTTATTTATTCGACATGTAAGATTTTCCCCTCGTAAAATTGGAAATTAATGAGCAATGTTTACCTATTTGTTAGTTTAAACATATAGGGAAAATTTATTTCAATGAAAGGCGATACGATCAGTTAAAGATTGATGCACATTATATAATCTTTACTTTATCATTCTTAAGTACATAAGCCAAATGAATATCAACCTATAACGAGCAATTCTAATTCCTTAACACTACAATCAATATTATAGTTCTTTAAGAATTACAACACCAAACAAATAATTAGCTTCGTGTAAAGGATAGAATACCTAACCTAAATCCATTCATGTACATAATGTCAAAGCATCCTTCGAGGAAAGTGGTTGGCTTCTGCAGAATCAAAAATGCAAATTCTGATCCTCTGGTACAATCACCTGACACGGAATGGCAAATTCAGACCTTCCCCATTGCCTCTTATTAATTAAACGGAACCCAAATGAAGTCGGGTGTTCCGGAAATGCCAAGTTAGTCGCCAAGTCAGCACTTATTGTTCAAATGGATAAAACTCGCCAAACCGTGCGGATGGAATGATTACTTGGATTATTCAACGCTTCACTAATCCGGTTGGATTTAACTGCTAGGACGCCTCTGGAAAACCTGCCTTGCAAATAGTTTCTTTCCTAATTAACTTGGAAAATGTTTCAAGTTTCATACGAAGCAGAGAGAATACCTTAGCTGAAAGAGAGATTTAAATATAGAAAATTAAGATGCTTCATTTCGATGGCAACTTAGAATATTTTATTTTTCATTCTTGTATTGATTTTGGTATCTGACAAATTTTGAAGAATTTTCCTTCTGAAAATGAATTTATGTCTGCAGCAAGAAATATATAATTAAAAAAAAACATCAAAATAATAAACATAATATGTATATATATAACATCTTTTTTTTTTTATTTTCTCTCGGCATATGATACGAAACTCTTAGTAACATAATAAAAATAAATTAATTTAGAATAAATATATTTATTTTTAGGTGTCTCTATTATGAAATATGCTAACGTAGTTTTGTATTAAAGTAACAACTTTAATTCACCTCGTCATATTTTAATCATGTAATAAATTTTTTCGAATAATTATTTAAATGGATTTAAATATTTAATTCTTACTTTTTTTATGTAATTATCACAGAAAAAGGATGAAAGATAAAACTTACACACACACACAACAACAACAAAGTATAAAAATACTTTTTAATCATAATTTTCTGTATAAAAACAGTAAGATCAGTAATATGAATACATCTATGCTATATATTTTTTTATATAGAGGTGACTCTTTATTTAATGTATTACTTAAATTAAGAAGAAGGCTAACAATATGCTTCTTTTCTTTGTATATTTTAATCTCGTTTAAAATGCTCTTCTTGCATCTATACTTGATATTCTTATTGTACTGCATATATATTTTCTATTTGTATACTTGCTATTTAGACATATGTGTTTTAAATATATTGTATGTATAATTATAAGTTTTATAAGGTCATTTTTTTCAAGAAATTTCAACGTGTGTCTCTTTCTAAAGAATTTTTTTAAAAATTTATATTCTGGCTTCAGTCAAAAAAAGTATCCTTTAATATGTCTTACATTTTATGAGCATGTGACTAAGTATTTTATAAATAATTTTTACCAAATTTTCTTGTGATGTTTGAAGTCCACGTGATGTTGCACAATATTGATTTAGGACTTCATTGAAACGATTGCCAAACGAGTTCAATTGCCTCACTCGCATTTGGACTATTATATACAAGAACCTTCTTAACACTGCTTAATTCTTTTATGTATTTCATACCATTCCTTTATAGGATTTTCATCTGGATATTAAGCTTCCATAAGGTCTTTTTTAATTTCGCTTTGAGAAACCAAAGCACGCATGGGCTTTCTCCTGAGTCGACGCCTTTACCAAAAATGTTTCTTACAAATGATGTGAGGCATTAGCACACACACCATAAAGTGTACTGAAAAACTACTAAATTTTACTAAACCAATGATAAAAAGTTATATAATTATATAAAATGGTTATTCTGAAATTATTTTTTTAAATCAGCACAAGAGTTTTGGTTCAGCCTATATTCATATATATATATATGTTCAGGTCTGGAAAGTTAACTTCAAATTATGAAAAATAATAAATAAAAATAGAGCGTACTCTTTACTTTCTCGGAGGGATTTCAGGGAAAATAAGCTACTTAAAGTTAGAGCGAGCGCTGACGAAAGGAAGTGACCCCTTATATAAAGAGCTTTTGAAAATGTTTGTCATTTACCTTCCCTCTTCCTCTCCACTAAGCAGACGCGCTTAGATCGCTGTCGCTTTCTGGCAAACTTATTTCAGTTTAGTTAGACGAAAGAGAGAGCATATGCGAAAAGACTAGCTGGTGACTCCTGTTGCGAGGTTATATTTTATTCCCCGTTTGTGTGTGCCAACAGGGTGCCATTTAAATTTAATATGTTTAAGGAACACTTAAGAAGTTATTTTCGAGATAATGCTCTCCTCACTTTACAGTGGGCCTTGGCGCATATAATATATATATATATATAATATATATATATATATATATATATATTACGTATAAAAGAAAAAATGGTTAGTGTTTCAATGTTAAATACACTGAAAATGCTAATTTCAACAAATTTAACAAAAGCACTTTATATTTCATTGGGAATAAAATTCCTTTCTTAACAAATTGATGCATATACTCAAAGTTTTCATTTCTATATAATTTTTTAGCAAATTTATGAATGAAATATAAATTGTAGTACAAAAAAGTCTTTTGCTGGTATTTGACAAATATTCTTTAGCTATTGATAAGATATTCATTTTAGATAAACATTCAATAAAATAACGTAATGATAAAATATTAGATTAATATGTGTACTGTAAATATTAAAGAGTACATACAAAGAACAATCCAATATAAAAGGCTGAACCTTACAGAACTAGACTGTAAATAACTGAAAAGGAAAGTAAAGTAGAAAATAAGAAAATACCTTTAACAGCTTTGTACAATTGAAAGTAAGCACCGATAAAAATAAAATCGATTAAGGGATTTGTGTGAAATACAATGACACTAGCAATAATATGGCTTAAAGTGTGATTGGATATTATGTAGACTTAAATTGACGTTATTTACTTTTGTAAGCATTTCATGCAAGATTTATTAGAGAAATTCCAGTGTGCTGTGTCTTCGAAGGTTATTTATTAAGCAGCTTGTCCTTACATTTATTGTCCTATTGGTTTGATTAAAAAATTTAGTGCTATTCATAAGTTAACATTTAACCATTTAACTGTTTGCTCATACATCGTACAGACAACCGAAAGCTAGTCATCATCGCTTTGATCTAAGTTATAGGGAATTTATATTCTCTTATTTCTAGATTTGCAAATAATTCTTATAGTGAAGTTATTATTTACAGCAGCGCTTCTCTCAGTATTTGCGACCAAATTTTCAATCTAATTTTCAACACGCCCTCTTTTACAATAACAATGAATTGAATGCAATAATAATGTACTTTGATGCTAAAGCGACAATACGACATTAATTATACACCATGAATGATCAAGTTAAGTTTTACATTTTGTGTAAATGCTACTTTTTTTAAGTAATATATATTTTAAATAAATAACTTTTAAATAATATTTTTTTAAGTTCCTTAATTTCGACTTTTTGATATGCGGACCCCTATGTAGGGGTACCACACCTCCTTAAGTTTGAGAATCAATGAGTTATAGTGTTTTTAAGCGATGCTGTATGTCCATGGTACTGAAATACTTCTCAACTAGGATTTTCCTTGTGGTGAAGGCTGGAGCTTTTCATTGATGGATTATTCGAATATGACATATTCGATAAAGAACAGGGATTGGTAATTCAATGAGCAGTGTGTTGCTTGAGAAGACATGAAAATGGAAAGATCATTAAAAAAGCCGATCGTCTCTGTTCCTTTTGCTATGTAGGACTTAGTATTACACCATGCTTCAAATTGTGCGTGCATTTATATATCCTCACACATAAACAAATCCTCATCCATTAAA
The DNA here is from genome assembly GCA_019973975.1 of Trichonephila clavata. NCBI lineage: Eukaryota > Metazoa > Arthropoda > Arachnida > Araneae > Nephilidae > Trichonephila > Trichonephila clavata. The sequence continues at coordinate 17,991 of BMAO01022793.1, forward strand.
AAAATATATGTACATGAAATATTTTGTGAGTATGATAGGAATTATATATGAAATATCTGAAGCATCCCTCGTATTATACATATCTTTATGAAAAAGCAAGTATTTAGGGTTTTTTGTTCCACAATTATAAAATGAAAAATAGCTTGAAAGCGTTAAAAAATTGGAAATTAAAACAAAAGTATGCCATTTTTGCATTCTGTTTTAAATAGTATGCTTACTTAAGGGGACTCGGTATCCTTTGAAATGTTTTTATATTTATGCATTTAAAAATTATATTTTAGCATTTCATATAATGTTTTTATATTCAATAAACAATATGAGGTGTAATTTTGCACGTATTATTCACAAAATTTTAAAAATTTTAATTTTTTTAAGAACAATTTAAAAAATTTTAAAATCTTACTCTTTTGTATTTATTAATATTTTGATTGAAATTTGAAAATTTTTTGACATGAACTTCTTAAGGATGTTTTAAACAACTTTAAGGATCGATTTTACAATAACTTA
>BMAO01022794.1:0-17122 GCA_019973975.1 Trichonephila clavata
TGAAAAACATCTTCAGAATTATAGCATTTACGGAACTATGGAAAATCAGTTATGAACGTACTGCTATATTGTAAATTATTGAATGTCATTGCTGGAGAGATTTAATTGTTTGAAGAGAGAAAAAAATATGGTTCTCTCTACATATCTAACTAAAAAATCTTTCCTCATGTGAAAAGTACTTCGAGTCCACAAAGAAACTGTTTAACAACAGAATGATCAGTATTGTATTATACTGAAAGCCATCAATTATTATTGCGATATGAAGGTACAGAGGTGCAAGCACGAGGTTTACCTTTAATATTTTATTTATCTTTTTATTTAACTATAATGAAGGTAAATACTTATATTTTGTGTTGTCTGTTTTATTTTATTAAATATGTTTAAAAATACATAACAAATGCAAATTTAAATTTTGAAAATTTTTCTGTGGAAGAAATAGTTATTTTATTCGTTTATTCTTATCACAAGAAATATCTTTAAATGATGCAAATTAAGAAAAATAGAACCGTAAATCCATATTATTGACCACTCTTCCTTAAATCTGCATGCATTATCTCGGGAATCGAATTGTTTCAAAAACTGTCCTACTGTGTGGCACGCTGAATCATATTGGTAGGGTGATTTGGCACGCCACAGCTAAAAAATTACCCACCAAGGGGGACAACCATTTTAGCTCTAGGCCACTTTACGAATGCGGGGGAATACCGTACCGGAGGGCCACACCCTCCCTCTCAGTTCACGTGGCAACTATGAAAAGGTAAAATGTAGCAAAAATCAGTGAATATGAGTTAAATAAAATAGTGGAAGTTTTATTCGAGTTATTTACTGTGCTAATTTCATATACTTATAACTGCAAGCCCATTTAATTTTAGAATCGCTTTAATGAGAGAGAGAGACTTATGTACCCTATCACACTTTTCTAGATTTTTTTTTTTTTTTGGAATTCAGAGTGAGATATCGTGTGTGCTTTTCGGTTGAAATTCTCTCTACAGCCTAATTATTGATGACAAGCCAATTTGCATTTATATTTTTCTTGTTGGTGTTCATACAAAAAAAAACTTTGGATACAAATATATGTTGATAGGTATAAATAATATTTCTGTCTATTTTTGTTTCTGATTGTTTTCGTGAGCCACGAAAAAACACGTGGAGGGCCGCTAGTTGCCCACACCTGGTTTGAACTCATGATGGTCACGTGATAAATGCTATCACGTGTTCTCCACTGGATTCAAAACTGACATAAGACATACTTTTGTTTTACTTGTAAAATTTAGATAAAATTTCAAATTTGATAATTCGGTAAAGATGTTCAAATATTAAGATTTTTCAAAAAGTTTCCAAATTTAATATATATATAATATATATATATATATAATATATATATATATATATATATATATATATATATATATATATATATATTATATATATATATTAAATTTGGACTTTGAGTGAAAACTGGAGTGAAGACTCCCCTATATAATAATAAATCCTATAGATCCAGAACATTCTGGAATTCTAATTACGTAAACAACTATAATTATCTTAATACTGATTATGCTATAAAAAATATTGTTGCTAAAGAGAACAGGCAATTTTGTTTGACTACACATGAGTATGTTAATAAATATTTTAATATCACCAACTCTAAAAATAATTCTTATATTGTTGATAGTCATTATACCCGAATATTCATTTTCGCTACAATAAATGTAAAGATAAAAGATGTAAACATGCCCATGATCAATTATGAACAGTTGGATTACAACTCCAACTTTATATTCTGTAAGTCTTTTAATTGTGTCTATATGTTGAATTGTAAAAATGTAATTATAAATATATTGGTCAGACTTCTACACACTTAAATATTCGAATTAATCTTCACAGATCTCATACTAAGCATTACACTAATAAATATAATAACAATAATATTGAAATAAGACACTTTCACCTGCACGGGTTTGATAATATTGATATATCCATTCTCAGAATTGTTCCCTTTTTAAAAGATAGATTATGGTGGGAAACCATTTTATTCATTTCTATAATACAACATATCCTCATGGACTGAACACATTATATAATGGCAAAAATGTTTTGCAATGCTTACAGCAAAAAGATAACAAAGAATTTTTTATAATTGTCATAATAATAATATTAATAAAATAGCCAAGAGAACAAAAAGAGGTAAAAGGAATAAAAGAAAAAGTAGAGATTCCAAGGATATTACAGCTAAAATTAATGAATTCTGTAGTAATTTGAAACTGTTTATAACATTGATCAAATAAAAAATTTCATGTTTGGTTTGAATAAAAAAGAAATCAAACTTTTTAATTATATACTTAGTTACGATAACTTTATAGAATGTCAAGCCTTGCATGTTATGAAAGATTTTTGTAATTTCTTAATCAGTAAGTTTAATATATCAATACATGATAATGTTTTAAATTCTACAACTGAATACTGTAACATCCTTTTCATGAATAAATCCTATAATCATGTAAACTTTACTAAAGTGTTTGAGAAGTATATTCAATTTTTCCCAGTAAAAAACATTAACATTAAAAAGGCATTTAAATATAATAAGAAAATTGGTAGATCCATCTTTAACTACAATTCTATTAATTTGCAACATAATAATATTGTATGTAATTGTCATAATTATGAAGATTTCATTGATGATTATCATAAACATGTCATTTCTGGTAATTTAAATATTATTAAAGATAAAACTCTCAGAGAATTAATGGTTAAGGGTACTGGCTTTAGAATTATGCGTTCTAATAATAATAAAGCTATTAAAGCACAAATTTCTAAAGATATTAATAACTTCATTACAAAAATAGCAATTAAATACAACTTTCCTTTCGAAGCATTCAATGAGTTTAAATGCAAAGTTTTGAGTGAGTTACTTAATCTTAACTATAAAACTGATAAAAATATTTCTTATAAAGATATAAAACAACAAATTTCAAATCTTCAAAAAGATTTCATTATTGTATATGTAGATAAAGTTCAGGGCAACTATGCAATCATTTGCAAATGGTTTTATAACTTTATACTTAACAAACAGTTTCAAAACAATAATGCGTTTATTAAATCTAATAGCAGCAATAGAGAAATCAGTAACCGTATTTCAGCTTTTTATAAAAAACTAGATTTATATACAAAGAATATCAAATTTCCTTATATTTTTCTTACACCAAAATTTCATAAGTGTCCAATTAAATTCAGAACTATTACTAATGGTTTTAATACCTATATTACACAACCAGGCAAGGTGTTGCAAAAAGTTATACAACACACTCTAGACAATATCTCAAACTCCATTATTGTAAAGAATAGTAAAGATATTGTTGAGTATATGCAAGGTAAAAGTGTTAAATCTTTGCATAGCTTTGATTTTGAAGACTTATTCAACTCTATTGATATAGAGGATATGATTAAAGTACTTAGAAATGTTTATACTAAATATTCATTAAATAAATTGATAAACTATGATAAATATAATATTATTATACAATTTGTTTTGAAAGAAAATTACATATTTCATAATGACTCATATTATCAACAAATTAAAGGTCTGCCACAGGGTGGCCCAGCTAGTAATAGTCTGGCTAATATCTATTTACACTATTACGAGAATGAAAAAATTGATACAGACTCTAGTTACTTTTTTAGATACATCGATGATCTAATTATTTTCAGTAATAAAGTTGACTTTACTCCTATATTTGATTATTATCCAACCTACCTGAAACTATTAAAAACCAATTGCAATATAGAGTCAGCAAATTTCCTTGATCTAGAATTAAAAGTTGAAAATAATATGCTAAAAAGTAATATTTTTGATAAAAGAGACTCTTTTGATTTTAATGTTATAAAAATGCCATATTGGAATAGTACCCTTCACATTTCAATTTTTAGAAATATCATTCTAAACTATATAAAAAGAAATAATGATTTAGTATCTGAAGAAGTATTGAGAATTAATAATTATAAAAAATTCTTTCAAAGTTGCCTAGACTATAACTATCCAGCTAATTTTATTTATAAATATATGTCATCAAAGTTATAGCTATTTAATTATTTTTATTTTAAGTATTCATTTCTATTTATTTTATAGTATATAATTTTATTGTTATATTTCTTAATATATTTAGTCTATAGTATATAATATTCTTGATATATGCTTATATTAAGTTTAGTTACTATAAATATACATAGATGGCGCCTTTATTCTTAGTATTGCTGTGTTTTTTTGATGCAGTGAGTCAGTACATTGTGGAATCTGTATACATCGGGTAAGATTAGAGTTTCTTTGCTCATTTACATTATTGTTAATTATGGTTATATTCATTATTAACCTCTCTTGCAAATATTTTTGTTTATACATATTTATATTTGTCTATTTCTTCGGATTCCTATGGTAATTTAATATTGCAATTTCTATTCTATTGCTGTTATATTCACCCACGTGGGTTTTAGGCTTTTGCCTTAGTTTATACGGGAAACTATTATGTAGAAACAATTTCTGCTGCAGGAGAAGGTTGAGATCTCAAAAAACAATGTTTAATCCTGTTTCACTGTCCTAAACCAGTGACAGCTTGAGAAATCATAATAGTTTTCCCGCTAGATACATTTTTTTGGTTTGTCATGGTTCCATGTTCTTGGTTCTTCCGGTCTGATCTTAGGATGCTTGGGATTTATTAGTCTTCTTTTGAATTATTTACTGCTATATATATATATATATATATATATATTATATATATATATATATATCCACACCCATCTTGAAATTCTTACACATTGAAAAATTTCTACATTTCTGACAACCAACCAAATTATAGCCAACCAAATTTGATTGTCATCTCTCTTGACGTCTATCTTTACATGCTGATTTAAAGGATGCGGTTAGGTATAATTTGGATTTTTAACACAATGAATAATAGCTTTCCATTGGTTTCAAGACTGTTGGATCTCTTGAAAAAAGCTCTGTGAACAGAATTTTTGAAAAATCTTTTTTGAAGAATCTTTTTATTAGATAATTATTTTAGTAATTTTCTGCTTAAACATTTTAGGAGAATTTTTTGCTGAATCGTAGTCGGTTTCTTTCTCATACTTTCTGTGAGATATTTTATCTTTTGAATTTTTATACTTTGTATTTCTATTTATTTTATTTTGGTTTTTCCTACCGAGTTGCAAAGGCCGAAGGTTGGCGTCTTCAAACTAGTTTAACCCAACTTATTCGGTCCTAAGTCCGAAATTGCTTTCTGACCCTCTAGGTTCTTTTTTGTATTTATTTTTTTTACAGATTCGATTTTCATGTTTTATTTTTTTTTTTTATTACGTTATTTCTTGTTATGTTCTTTATTTCTACTTTTTGTGTTTGATATATTTTATAAATTTCTACGATATATATATATATATATGTGTGTGTGTGTAAGGATAATTATATACATATATATAAATTAGACCTATAAAATTAAATTCTCTACACAACATTCAACTTTATTTTCCGTTACATTTCAAGTATTAAATTTAGTACCCACTTCCTTCGAGGAACAGATGGCCCTAAGCAGAACTTTTATCCCCGACCATTAAATTTTATAGCCCTATATATAAGCATTAACTTTCAGGTATAACCCATAACTATGAACGGGATTTAGACACATCTGGACATAAGTGTAAGCCACTTAGATTTGCACTTGGCGTCGTTTTCTCTCAGCGAAAGGACCTGTAGGTAGCTCGCTGAATAAAAACCGTTTTTAAGAAAGTTTTGTGTTCACTCGAACACGACATATTCCTTTTAAAAGTACATATTTAACAGCAATAATAACGCACATAGATAAAAAAGAAAGAAAAACTATTAAAGAAAGTTTCTGCAATAAGCAGAAGTTGGCATAACGAAGCGCACGAACTGATTAGCGGGAAAAATGTGATTACATTTATCATGTGACTATGACGTCACATGAATTTAATCTATTCATTATCCTGAAGCTCACATTATCTGTAATTGGCTTAATTTTGTCAGCACATTCTGAGAAAGGAAAAAAAATATAGATTTTCCAGTGCTTTCATTAACACAAACCACAAAATAAATTATAAATGTGAATGATAGAATTCAAAGACAAATTTTAACGTTTAATACTTTAATAAATTTTGTGTGTGTGTGTGATTCGGGAATTAAAGTTAATTTATTAGGTACTTTATAAATACCTTGGATTTACCTTGTCCATTTATTATATATAATCCATGAACACAGCATTACAAACAGCTCCAATCACTGTTAGATAATTTGCGAGTCTGAACAGACACATATTTGCTTAACATGGAACCTCCATCCTATGTATATCGCAAACTATCTCGTTCATTTCATTTCAAAGTCAAATTGATGCAAGTAGAATTTCGTCGTTATGTTGTATTACTGCGGAGCAAATGAAGCGTTTAACTACATTGTATATGTTTAGAAATTAAATCGGTTTATACAGACCGATCGCTAATGAAAGATATTCTGCCGCCGGATAGAGGAATTTATAAACAGGGGAGAAACTTGACAATTTGCTCTTATGCTTGAAACATGTAGAGTTGATTTCTTGGATGAATAGATTATTTTAGCTGGGCCTTGGACTATCTGTGTTGGATTGATGATATAAATACTGGGGGGTTCTCTTGAGAAGCCTGAAGACTGAGAAGTAGTTACATGCAACATTGTTGATTTTATTATTTGCTAGCCAATAGTGACATAGTTTTTCAAAAAATGGCATAATAACTCAATTTTACAACAAGACCCAGTTTTACAATAAATGAGAACCGATTATTAGTATATTATACTACAAGTCATATATTAATTACAATAACTCAATCTTTCAATTTTATTAACCTGTCTGAATAAAATTTCATCTTTAAAACATTTGTCTATTACTGCTATTCATGAAATGATTTGCCCTAGAAATTTGTCGTCTACAGTAACAAGAATCCGCAAAGGTCATTTCAACGGTATGAAAATATCTCCAGATAATTCCCGATCTTATCCCATCTACAGAAATTGTCTGCAAACCCAATTAACACCAAGCCCATTTTGACCTCAAGGTCATTCTTCAATCTCTTTTGAAACTAGATGCATAACCACAGGCTATTCTTCACAATCTTCAAGCTCCAGACCTGGCCTCTCTTGTTATTGGGGCTTTAAGACCAACGTAGAAAGAAACTAAATCCATTGACAAAACAAGAAGAAGATTAGATAATTTAGTATTTACGTATTACACCGTCGAGCAATTTCATCATATCGTTAAATGTCACCAAATGCCGTGATATACAGCAAAAAGTGGAAACCATTCCCAAATCCGTTCGAACACAGTTATAATAAAGATAATAGCATTTAAGGACATTTTTTTTTTTCATTTGCGATATTTTTTGATTTGGCGAAATTGGTCGACAGTGTAATATGAAATATTCGATAATTCTGAATCGAAAAGTTAATCGATTTCCGTGCTTAATCATGTTTTTTTTCAATCAACATATTTATTCACAAATGGAAATCTCGAATTAAAATTTCTTTTACAAGATTATTTTTTTTCTTTCACCGAAACTCTGTGTTATGAAGAGTACATAAATCTGAGAAACTTATCTGAGTTCACATTCGACATAGATGATGTAAAATTTCAGTATGACTATAACATTAATATATCGCACAGCGACAGAACTATGTAAATATCATCAAACCATTCATCATTAAAGATTTTAAGTTTATTTTCGGAATCAGAAATTTTTGGTTTATTTCAAGCAGAAACTGCATATTTTACTATAGATGAACTTATTAAAATAAACTTATCTTCTTACGTATAAGAGATTGTTTAGAATATTTATTTTTTCAGAGATGATCTATCCATCATAATTTATCCATTTGTATAAATTTTTGCTTTTAAATATTTATATAGATTTTTATATTAGATAGTATGGATCTTTTTTTTCTTTACCATGACGATTAAAATTTTTTTCGATTGAAAGATAGTGAAGATATAGAGTGATGAGTGAGTGAGAGAGAGTGAGTTAATGGTTATATTACACATCATACCATTGCCTGTAATAAATTATAATTTTTTTTTTTTTTTTTTTGCTGCTGGAAATATACGGAAAAAAATGTCAATTGAAAAACTTGTCTGTTGAAATTACGTATTGAAAAATGTAAAAATTTATCTAAAACTTTTCGCTAGATATCTTCATAAAAAGAAAACATATATTTCATCACGATGAATAATTTTCACTTTAAACTTTTCTAAATTACCACACTTACTCGAATCCAAGCAGCCATCGATACAAAGCCGCACTTCAAATTGACAATTTGTGAAAAAATGTTGTCCCCGATTCTGAGCCGCATCTCCAATTTCTGTACTCATTTTTGAGGAAAAATTTTAAAAAATGTGTTCAATATTCATGGATATCCGATACTTAAAAAATTAAAAAAAGAAAAGATAAAATGAGAAATATTAAGAAGTTATTAATTAATTTATTTGACCAATATTAAAAACTTTGAAATTTATAAATGAAACTATAATTTCTCTAACTGTGAGTATCACGTTTCGAAAGAGAATCCTCAGTCCCATTTTCACAGCTGACTGCAGAATTGGTGCCGGCGTCGCCATTTTTGCACACAATGTCGTTTTCGATGTCACACAATGCATTTGTTATACAACATTTTTTTTAAAAAAATAATACATTATAGAAGATTGTAAAAGAATTATTAAAGAATGTTGAACATTTATAAGAAAAAATATACAATTTTGTTTACGCCATCAGTGTATATTTGTTTCATTCTTGTTAAATTTTCAGTGGCCGCTGCTGTGATTCCGTTTTTTTCTGCATATAAAATTGCCTCCTTTTTCATACTTGCGTCATAGTGAACTCGTCTTGATGCTGTTATCGGTATTTTTGATGTTTAGGTGATCAAAGAGAGCGTATACAAAAAAAAAAAATCCTGAATACGAGCAGAAATGATGCCTAAGATAGATTGAATGCTGGCAATAAATTGCGGAGTGGAATAAGTCACCAATACAAATGCCCAGAATGGACGGTTAAATTTTTCTTTTGTAAGGGGGCTAAGACTGATTTTTTCCCATCCAACAAATGTTTCGCCTTCGATTCTAAGTCGCATCTGGTTTTCAGTAACATTAACACTGGAAAAAAGTGCGGCTTAGATTCAAATAATACGGTAATTACTTTTTTGAAATATATTCTCGTAATATAAGGAAATGTCTCATGCATTCACATGAGAAAATTTATTTTTTCTAAAAATTCGTTTTTAATGCTGTTTTAGTATGTTCTATCAATTCCACTTCTTGAAAGTCTAACTTTAATTTCCCGAAAATGGTTTATGCAAATATATAAAAAATGAAGTGGTCTGTAACTAATAGTTTTACATTTTATATTACTCTCAGATACAGTTGAAAGAAGAGATTAACGAAGGAAAGACTGGTTCATTGTGTGGGCAAAATTATATCTACATTTTTTCATAGTAGCTAACTCAGAATTAATTTCAGATACTTTGAAAACAGATTTAAATTTAGTCAATAGAGCACGTATTTATTTTAATTGTTGTTTGTATATATGCATCCTACAAATTGTTGAAAAGTTTTTACTCTCTCTATCATGTCTTTAGGTCGAAGAGCTTATAAAATTGGTTAATAAGAGAAATCTATTTAATCTTAGATGTGATTCGTGAAAGTTCGCTATTCGAATTCTAGACACAATTGATCCAAAAAAACATCCAGGTTCTTCATATCAAATGGGCCAAATTCATGATGATCACACACACACACACACACACACACACACACACACACACACACACACACACACACACACACACACACACACACACACACACACACACACACACACACACGCAACACACACACACACGCAAACACACACACACGCACACACACACACACGCACACACACACGCGCACACACGCACACACACACAACACGTCCACACACAACACGCACGCACGCACCCGCACGCACGAACGCACACACACGCACGAACACACACGCACACACACACACGCACACACACGCACACACGCACACACACACAAACACGCCACACACACGCACGAACGCACACCACGCACGAACACACACACGCACGAACACACACACCAACACGCACGCACGCACGCACACACACGCACGCACGTGCGCACACACACAGGCACACACACACAACACACGCACGCACGCACGCACGCACGAACACACACACGCACAAACACACACACGCACAATCACCACGCACGCACGCGCACACACACACACACACCAAAGAAGGGTTCTTCACTGATTCAAACATTGCATCCGTGCTTGTTGCTGTGTTTGCAAAATTGAGATAAAATTTCAAATTTGATAAAAATGTTCAAGTATTAAATTTTTAAAAAAGTTTTGCAAGCTAAAAGCAAAAACATCTTATATTATACAAGTATGTTTAAGTCAAGCTCATTTTGTTTACCTATATGTAGTGTTATTGTTGACAAATATGTTCTTTTTAAAAGAAAGATTCCGCAAAAAGCAAGAGTTGACAAGAGCAAAGTGCATGAACTGTTTAGCAGGAGATATAAGATTGCAGTTATCATGTGACTATGACGTCACATGAATTTATAACAGATTGGCTAGAAACACGAGATTGCAGTAATCGTATGACTATGGGTCACAAGAATTCAGCCCATTGAACATAATTGACAGAAGCTTTTTCTTTTATTACGAATGTTATGGGCTAAATACATGTGACGTCATATTCACATAACTATAAATCCGTGTTTTCAATCAGTCAGTTCGAAAATTTTTGTGACGTCATAAATTCCACTCATGTTTCCTGCTAATAAGTTCATGCAACTTTTGCTTCTTGCAAAGTCTTTTAAAAAGTAAGTATAAGGGTTGAGATCTTTTCTCAACCCCGCCTAGAGGTGTGGGAAGAAGGTAAGGATGACTAAAAATGCCATTTAACTAATCTATTTATGGAACACTCAAATTATCAAGATAATTCTAATAATTCAAACGAGAAGAGATGTTCCCAATCTGAGCAATATGAGAGTCAACAACGAGATGCGCGAATTATGAGAAGACTTTTAAATATAGATCCTTCTTTATCATGACCAATCCACTGCCCTAAATATCTAAGCTATAGTTTAACTATAGTGACCAATCGTCACTTTAATTCTTTCAACTATCTAATCTCTGAAACCGCTATAAAATAGAATAATACCTGATCGGTAGCAATCTCTCCTTCTCCTCACTTCTCTATCTCTCAATCTTACTATCTTGAAACCTAGACTATATATATCCAACCTAATCTGCATAATCACGTTTTCTTCCTCAGAGGGTTGGTTGCGAGTAAACTCAAATTGACAGACCAAAGATTGCCCAAGAGGATTATGTTACAAAAAGGACGTGTATAGATCCATCACATATGCACAGAAAAATACATTTAATGCAAAATCACAAACGTTGAAATATCGGATAACACGAAATAATACAATGATCCCGACCAACTACTATGCATCTTCCTACATTTTTAACACGAAACGAGAATCGCTTAACACGGAAGATTTTTACTCTGAGAATTAACAATGTACGGAAAACTCCAGCCGTGCAGGATAGTGTGACGTAGTCACAAAGGAGAAATCACCCCTATGCATGACGCATACTACAGCTGGAGAGCACGTGGCTTTGGCGTTATTGTCCTTTGTCGACATCTGGACTGTCGGCACCTGTGTAACTGGTAACACTATGGGCTGGGCATCACTGTATTATTTTTCGTCCATAGGCAGTGATTGTCCGTCTTGAAAGGTTGGCGCCTCGGCAGACGGTGACGGGTATCATCAAAAGAGGAAAAGGCGGCGAGGAGGTTCGAGAACCAGATGTCAACCAAGTCCTGGTCGCCGTAAACCTTTGAGAGGGACCCTAGCCATTGTTCCCCCAGCACCAATGGTGGGCTAGCGAGACCGAGGTGCAGGGTGCAAAACCTTGAGGCCTGTCAATGGGGGTTGATGAGGGGCATGGAATGGACTCTCCCCTGGAGTTTAAAAGGGTCGACCCAGCGAAAGAGAGGATCGACCTCCGAGACGGAATCTCGCGGTCTAAGAAGAAAGCGCGAGGCGAGTGCCCACGGTAGAGAAATTCGGCTATTTACTTTTCGTTCTCCGTATCCTGAAGACCTGATGCCCGGAGAAGAAGCGAGGAGGGGATACCGATGCAACCGAATGGATTAATAGGACTATCACCTGAAAATATTTCTTCCCAGTGATCTTCTGAGTGTTGTAAATCAAATAAACAGTTATTTAGATCACAATAAAAAGTATTTTTAAAGTTAGCTTAGCGTCGACATCAGGCACTGAGTCCACGACGCCACAATGATTTAAGAGGGGTGTGAATGAAAGAGGTAGTTTTACCTGTTTCGTAGAAAGGAGGACTCATTTGGCTTTAAAATAACCTCGAATCGCCTCTAACACGAGTCAACTTCGTTTATCTAAGCTACTTTCACCCTCCACCCCAACAAACACCACACAAAATATCTCATCTCTCATCAGTTGGTTTTGGAATTCAGTGACGAGTACATCGCAGTGTGAGTAAAAATTGGTGAATTTAGTTCGTGTTTTTTTTCGATTTCAGAAGAATTTTTTTACGGGTACATGACAAAGAGTTTAAAGGGGGAGGAGGAACTACTATTTCATTTAAAATGAAGATGGAGCTAATGAATTTAAAATGAAGATATGATGCAGATCCGAGGTGAAAATGAAAGGAATTATTGCGCTCCTGTTCCACACGTCCTCTGAAATGAGGAACATCATGAAAAGTATGCGCAGCTATTTAGACGCACATTCCAATGGTGTAATGAATAACAAAAGGACGAGATTAAAGAATTTGTCAGCAATTTAATTCTAAAATAGAGAATGCAAAGAAGAACATCATATTATTTTCCAAAAACTCAATAAATATTTGTTTTTCAAAAATGTTGGAAATTTTTGTGTTAAATTTTATAAAGCTCTAGAGAGAGAGAGAGAATGTTTTTGTTTCATTAATTTTTATTAAATATATATGCATATATGTATATCTATTTAGATAAAATGTACAATAATAATAGTAATTTTGTTAAATACATTTTTTTATTTATTTTTTGCAGCATCCTTTAACACGAAAAATATTTCATTCCGCTCAGTTTCGTGTTAAACGATTCAGTGTATTCTAAACAATAATAATACACATAGGTAAATAAATTGCACTTAAACTGACAATATACCTATAATATAAAATTTTTCTTAAAATTTTGAAACATTTTGTCGGAAGAATATCAATATTTGATCATTTTTAATCAAATTTGAAATTTTATCTAAATTAAATCAGATTAAGAAGTACAAATCTAATGCAGTTTAAATTCAATGGAGAACGTGAGAGTCATACATTTAACATATTAAATAACAGTATTTTTAAAAAAACTACTAATTTGAGTTTTTTTTAAACACTTAAGAGTCTCATTACATATCGAATACTGAAAATCAGAACACAATCGAGAACTTTTTAAAATCATTCCGGTTTTCAGTAAATAGTTCTCCTCTCAAAATCTTCATCTCATCCATTCCACATCCTTATCTCCTCTCTCTTGATGTTTAAAAACAGATGGTGAAGAGGAGAGGAACAAAGTCGAAGCATATTTGTTCGAGAGATAAAAGAAAAAGTTAGAAAAAAGAACCAAGGTTTCGAACGAAAATATTGGCTCTTCGGTCCTGCGAAGAACTTACGTTCCTTTAAAGAAAAAAAACCCTTCCTTTTCTTTGTTTTATCAATGGTTTTTTTCAGTTGACGTTTCTTGTTTTAATTTTTTTCTCCTGTCAAATGCATTAAATTTGAAAGGTCCAGATATTGAATTTTTACATTTTCCAGATGCGTAGAAGGAATTCGAATCCTCCAACACACTTGTCAGAATGCGTGTTCGATATTAGATTTTTAGAGTCAAACAGGAACGAGAACTGGGAATGGGAACTCACATACATAAATTTTTTTTCAGAAAAAGCTACGACAAGCACAGATATCCGTCTCCAGAATTTATTTTGATAAAATATATCCTACTGTTATGCAAGAGATACGAAAAACATCATTTGTTTTGAAAAAAAAAAAACCTCTAAACTCTTCTACAGCGACATGAAGAACTTTTAAATGTGTTACGTTTCAAAAGTAAATGTGAAGTTTTAAGGGGGACACAGTACGATTCAGTTGACCAAAATCGGTCAAAAAATCAAATCACTTAAATTAAGCCTTAATTAACCACTTAATAAGCTTCCATGTTGACTGATGTCAGAATTGGCATGAAAATCAAAACATAGAATGAGACATTAAAGATAAGACATAACTTTATTTTCCACTAAGTACTAGTACATTGAGTCATTTGTCTACCACTTGATAATCTTCAGAACGCCCTCCAGGAAAACTCAGGGCTTTGCATACGGAAGAAGCGTTTAATGGCTATAGTGGAATGATGAACAACAGGTGAACATGCAAGACACCAATACATCATTCGTTAGTACATTGGGTACATTCTATGCTGTACTGCGCCTACACCATCCCCATACAGTCCTGATCTCACACCAAGTGACTTTTCTCTGCTTACGGCTTTGAAGAAGAATCTCGCTGGAAGGCGCTTTGAAAGCAATGCTGAATCAACAAGCCGTTAACTGTTCTTCCGTATGCAAAGCCTGAGATGTCCTAGAGGGCTTTTGAACCTTATCAGTGGTATGACTAGTGTCTCAATGTACTTGGTACTTATGTAAGAAAAACAACTTATGTTTTATCTTTAATGTCTCATTCTACGTTTGTCTTTATTTGCATCTCTAACCACAGTCCACAGAGGAAATTTATTTTTCGACTCACCATCGCGTATTTTATTATCAAACAAAATTTCAAAGCTCTAAGTTAAAAACGCAGAGTTATAATAACTTTAACGTTCGTTTTGTTCACATTCCAATGGAAAATTAAAATTTTAAAATGATTTATCTCAAAAAAGATAAAATAACTAATTTATCTTCCTTTAAAATGCTAAGGTTATTTTCTATTGTGCAAATGCTTTAATACTTTTTCGAACTCTGCTAATAATAAAACGTAACAAAAGTTGGTATGCATTTTTGAATCAAAAAGCAATACTTATTTTTTAAAAAAATAATTGAATTTAGAATTTATACATTTTTATAAGGAATTTTCAATGCATTTATAAAAGAAGTATTGTACTAATACCAATCATGATATCACAGAACCCATACCAGCTTTTGTTAAATATAGTTTGACGTACTTGAAAATCAAGTTTCATGTTTGTGTATGTTAATTTCTGCAAGAGGAGTAACATTTCAAAATCACTTCATAAATTAAATTTTTTCCTTAAAAATTAAATGGCTAAAATTTTTTGAAATTTTGAGCACAAAATACGTTTACGTAATACGTACACACGTCGCCCATCCGGTATAGTGGTTAGCGACGCTGACTGCTGTGCCGTAGGGCCTGGGTTTGAATCCCGGAGAAGGCATGGATGTTTGTAAATGTATAGTGCCTTCGCGCATGGGATACTCTAAATAGCCGTCGAGCCGCAAACCCTCTCTTAAGTTGGGGAAGAAGGTGGGAAGCCCCTGACCACTTCCAGGTTTTCTCCCTCAAATTGGGGTGGAATCGAGCCAAATCGTACGTCACCTGCATGGTGCTCAAAGCTACGGCTAATGACAGGCGTACTATATAGCCTGATGCCATGATGATTTCGTGGTCCTCGATCTGATTACGTCAGACAGTGGCATTAGCACAACAACATACACACGTAGGAAAAACCAAAAAAATTTGAAAATTATTAAATTAAAAAAAATGTGTAAATCGTACTAGTTCTCCCAAGCTTGAAAATTGATACCCGTGAGCATTCTAATTACTTAAATATACAAGTATTATTATTTATTTGATGCAGATTATTTAACAAATTACTAAAAAATAAAGGCTTAAATTAAAAATTATTTTTAATAAAATACTTAATCAATTATTATGCAGTAATTAGATAGTTATATATCACAGGCGAGGTGAGAGTTACATTAATGTCACACTATAAAGCAACAGGAGGAATATTGGCGGAAGGAAGTGACGAGGGCAACACCTGAACTGGCCCCTCCCACTCCTAACTATCACACCACACCAACTAGAGGACAATGAGCCTCGATTGATTAAAAGTGCACCTGGCCCCATCTACGCGGAGTGTCTTCAATCGCTTTGGGCCTCGAGTGCTACGAGTTCGCGACCATAATCACTAAGGTACCATTTCCAAGGAAATGCTGAAATAAATGTTTAAATTAAAAATTAATTTTAATATTTACCATATGAATTAAAAATTGAGAGATTAGATTTTTTTATTTCTCAGGCGAGATTCAACGTCTGCTAACTAAATAACTTTATTTTTTTAATATCATTTATTTAAACTATTCTTGAAATAGTTATTGCAATTTAACAATATTACATGAGTCTTTTATTAAGAGAGCAATCTTATTTTGCTTACAAAATTAATACAAAATATGCTTTTTATGTTTTTTTTCTAAGTCACAGATATCTAGAAAGAATAATAAAAATAATAAAGTTATATTTAAGTAAATAGGGCTGTTTTGGATTTCTTAACTCTTATTTCGGGCATTTCGTATATCCATATTATTAATGAACAAAAATATTGGTCCCTATTGCTGTATCATTTCTAAAAATTTCTAAATAAAAAAAGAGGGGATACTGCGATCGAAATTTAAAAACCGCTGCTGGTGAATAAAAAAAATTTCCATCTTTTTCTTTTTTTTCTAAATTCGATTTTTCATTTTCAACTCGTTTTGATGGGTGCTTTGTATAGTGTTTGAATAAATATCGATAGCTGATTTTTTTTCCAACCGGAACTTGCTTCCTTTCAACGGAAGCCCTTCAAATTATTTTCGATCTTTTATGTTCTTGAAGTCGTTCCAAACTGGAACGACTGGCGTGGACCGAAAACTTTTCTGTGTGTGTATAAAAGTGTTCTATATGATTTAAAACTAATTATTGAATGGAATATATATTTTCAGACGAT